>LZPO01046334.1:0-12975 GCA_001675575.1 Neotoma lepida
ACAGGGGTTTATTGATAACAAGCAAGTCTGGGCTTGGTCTATGTCCAAGATTCCAATTAAGTGGGTGGAGGAGGAAGGCCCTGAGCTCTCAGGGTGAGGGGTTTTTCAAAGAAAAAACGGCAAGCAGGGTGGTACAAGCCTTTGCGTCATATGATTGGGTGAGGGTATGTAACCTTTGAATTTACTGGTTGGGAGTTACAGTTATCATTTTTGGGCAGGCCTAGACAAGTCCCAGGCTCTGTCCTTGAAGCTGCCAGGGAGGCTGGCTGGCCTCACACATTCACATTGACCCATGNATGTAGCTCTAAGTTGATGCGGGGTCCCAGACAGTAAACAATTGACTGAGCCTTGAGTAGTCAGAGTACATGCAGAAAGGGAGCTACTGAAAGGACTATGTCATAGCCCTCCCAGAAACTGCTTGCTTAAGTCTCAGGAAACTGAAATTGAGGTCTGATCTCTGAGAGAACACTGAGCAGCCTGTTGTGGCATCTGCTTGGTCCTTTCAGTCTCACTGCTTTAGTGCTGTGGAAGTTGAAGGGAAACCATAGCTGGTTGTCTGCATCAGCATGCAGGGGCAGTTACTGAGCGCTTCTTATGTCTCATCAAGACATCAGTGGCCACGTGGTGTTGGTAAGCCAGTGGGTAGTGTAATTTGAACACTTAGGTTCATAGCTGGCAGGTTGAAGAGGACTGGGAAGATCAGGGCATACTATCCTCATTGCGTGGATGAAGGATCTGAATACAGGAAGGAAAAGACAGAGCGAACATTGGGGTTCACTCTTCCATAGTTCCATGTAATGTTCCCACTGCTCAGGCCCCCTTGGGGTATGATAGAGATAGACAAGATCTTTGCTGTCCTTTCTGGTTAAAAAGTAACAGACTGCTTGCTGTTCAGCCTTTAAAATGAAGCAGTCTAGCCACCATGCTGCACAAAGCAAGCCAGGCTCAGAAAAACAATCTCAGTATCGTGTGGCTACTTGTGGGATCTCAGAAAGTCAAACTCATAAAAACAAAGAGTAGAATAGTGGGGTTTTTTTTTCAAGGTTTAAGGACAAGGGATATTGAGAAAATGGAGTATTGGATACAAATTTTCATCTAGATAGCAGAAATGAGTTCAGGGGAGTTTTAAATTTTTAAAAATTATTTTATGTGTATGAATGTTTTGCCTGCATATATGTCTGTGCACCAGGTGCACATCTGGTACCCATGGAGGACAGAAGAAGGCTTCATATCCCCTAGGGCTGGAGGTACGCACATGGTTATGAGCCACCATGTGGGTGCTAGGAATCGAACCTGGTCCTCTGGAAAAGCAGCCATCACGCTTAATTGTGAATCATCTCTCCAGGGCCCAAGAAAGGCATCAGGACAGAAGCCATGTCTATCTGTCTTGTTCACTTCATACAAATGAATTTTTGACAAGGCAGCAATCTTAATATTGACTAAGACTGGTGTGCAGAACTTAGAAAGTGCAGCATCGTAGGTGCTGGGTTCTAGCTGAGTCAGGCCTCCTCTAGGACTCTATGTCTCAGCTGAGGCAGAAGTGAAAAAGCCTAGGCTCTAGACAGACATTCTCAGCAAGCTATGTAACCAAATTCCATAACCCTTGAGTATAGCAATCAGTCTCTATGCCTCCACCTCTATATCAGTACTATATAGACAAGGGGTGACACTACTTCAAGGGCCCTTATGAGAATTAAATTACTAATGCATATGAAGTATTTAATGTTCCAGCATTTAATGGCGTACACACTCATCACTCAATAAACCCGTTGTCTGGTTAGTTTCAGTGTTTATTTTCTCACACTTCCAGTCCAGTAAAGAAAATTTTCTAATAGCAAGATTTGGGGTTGAGAAAATTGAGGCTGAAATATCTTAAGTAACTGAATACTTTCTAGTTGAAACCTAGAAGTGAAATCCGTAATGGCTACATGTAGTCGTTTATAAAGCAGGTTCTGGAGTCAGCCTGTTGGGTTTGAGCCAGGCTTTGGCATTCTTAGTATGTGTCATTGTTGTGTGACAAAACTTTTTCCTGGGGAGATGCAACACATCCATCTACTCAGCCCAGATGGGAATCCCACAGCAGACCAATGTACCAGTAACAACAAAGTCCAACTTGGTGAACCATGAGTTTTTTTGGGGTTACTTACAGGAATATGGGTGAGGGGTGTAAGCATTGCAGCTCCGATGGAAAAGGATCCTGGGAGACGAGAGCCAGAGTACCACAGTCACCTCAAGTGTAGCAGTTTGCAGCCCTGCTCCAGTGAAAGGTTTCTCCAACGTAACAGCTCTGCTGCAGCAGGAGAGGATTTCCCCAGCGAAGTTGTTACAGTTCTGCTCAGGTCCCCCGGAGTGTAACAACTCTGCTCTGCTAGGGGAAGGTTTCCCCAGTAAAAGTGTTACAGTTCTGCTCCACTCTTTTCCTGTGAAAGGTGTTACTTCTCTGCTCAGCTCCATTCCAGCGAAAGAAGGTCTCACCCAAACCTGATTTATTGGGAGGGAAGAATCCAGGAGGGCGGCTGCTTCCGCCATGGTGGGAAAAGGCAGCAGCAAGCTGAACAGGCACAGGGAGTCTATAGGAATTCTTAGGGACAGAGTTTTTCCAGGGTGAAGATTTTCAGGGTGGGAATTAGTCGAATATCAATCCCTGAGATTGGACAAGCTCAGAGATTGGCTGGATTTCGTACTCAGGGATTGGTTGGTTTTCCTGCTCAGGGATTGGTTGATTTTTGTGCTGCTTTTGTTAGGAGCAGAGTGTGTTTCTTTGGCTCTGGTTTCAGGATCAGNGTGTGTTTCTTACACTGGCTCTGCTTTCAGAGCCAAAGTGTGTTTCTTTGGCTCCTGTTTCAGGGTCAGGGTGTGTTTCTTTGGCTGGCCCTTTTGCCCTACAGGGGATTACTTACAGAAGCAGAGATGACTTAAAGACAGCTGCAACACCAAAGGCTACCCCAGCATGGGTGACAGTTCTCAAAGGCTAGGAAACCTGGAGCACACTGCACAGCCTGTAGGCAGCTCAACAATTTGGAGTGTCTTTTTCCAAGTGACTCAATTGGTCAAAACCTCTTCCAGGCAACTTGGCTGGTTTCTGCTTCTTCAAAGCAGTTGGTCTGGTCTGAATCTTCTTTGCAGCTGGGCTCTTTAATTTCTCTGAGAGGGACTCTCAGCTTTTATTATTCACTATAGAAGGAAGGGGCCTAGTGAATCTGGTCAGTTTTAGGAACTTCCTGGAGCTATTTTGAGTTGTTTGCCTTCTTGCTTAAGGAGTTTCCCTGCAGTATGGAATGTTTCAATATCCATGGAAACNATTATACAACAGTCATGAACAAGTTATTTTTAGAGTCCTGATGTTCCAGGAATAATAGATGATATGTCACAGAGGGCTATCCAGCTTTAAATGAGATCCTGCATCTGAACACTGTGCCTGAGGACTGGCGTTCAACAACACCTTCCTACACACTCTCGCCTTTGCTACTGATTAATGGCTGTAGTCAACAACATAAGTTCAACTCCTTATCAGTATGTTCGGTTGATAGAATGCTTCCAGTTTTAAGTGATTAATTTAAGAATAGAGCTATTGATGTGCCCNTGTATCAACAGTTGCCCGAAAGACCATTAGACTAAAAGGTAACATCCATTTGGGTTTTTTCATTTCAAATATTTAAATATTGTTTCATATAATTTATACACCACATGTGTAGGAAAGCAGGGTGGAAAGCTAAAGTCTGGTATGTTCCAATCAGATTTTGTGTTGTCTTATGTGCAGCTAATGTGATCCCATCTTCAAACTAGGTGTCGGAGGCCACATTTTATAAAGCAGACTTCCTCCCCATGTAGGACAGCAGAGTGTGATTCCCCTGTCCTCCCCAGATCATATTTACTAATGTCAGAAAACATTTGTGATTGTCATGACTTGGTGAGGGCAGGAACACTGGCGGCACCTGATGTGTAGAGGAGAGGAACACTGCTAAGCATCCTGCATCCACAAAAGAGCCCCTCCCCTGTGCATTATCCCTCCCCTAAAACATCAGTGATGCTGGCTTTGAGGACCCTGCTGTCAAGCAAAACTCATAGACTGAGACAACTATATGAACCTTCATGAACTCTGATGTAGTGGATGCAGACAGACTGGTACATGAAGTTTGAGTTATAAAATACAAAACCCTGCAGCTACACAGAACTTGCCTGCACTTTGATGTGGGCAGTGTGATAGTCCCAGGGGAGGAAGATGCTCTCTGAAAGGGGAAATCTTTCCTTGAAGAACAGTGGAGTGTTTTCTCCTCTGTGGCTTACTGAAGGATTTACTACTACAGCTTTTCAAAATATCAGGAAAAAATGGGTTAAAAGTGTCTTGTAGAAAAGATATTAAATCCAATTCCTGAGATGCTTTTTCTACACCTTTTAGGGGTGCCTGGAGAGGTCAGAAAATGAAGATTTTTCTACCTGGATTCATGGGCTGAGTTGTCTTAAAATCTTCTTTAATGTTTTCCTCNGTCAACAAGGAAATATGGGCTGAATCCTTCGGAAAGCTCAAAGGCCAAAGTAGCTATCCTACTGAAAGAAATCCTTGAAGAATGCTGTTATAATCTCAGCATGACAATTTCTTTTTATATTACTCATTATTTAATTAAGACCCAGAGATATGCAGGAAGGAGGTAGACANTGCCATTACTCTTGAGGAACTGAGCAGACCTTCTGACCTCGGAATGCCTTCTTCTTAGGAATACCTTCTTGGAAGACTTTGAGATGATGTACATATTGAATACCCAATCCATTGTTATCCGTGGAGGTTGAAGTCCACTATTTCCAAATGAGAAATAATTAATGCATAGTCCAAACACAGCAGTTGGAATCTGCTTTATTTATTTACGATATGTTCTATTATACATTAACTTAGAATAAATTGGGGCAGGGAAATGAGTGAACTAGAGCACTTTAGCCAAACTAATGTTTCTCCTATTACCTCCCTCCAGAATATTCTTCTCAATTGGTCTCCATACTTTGAAGTTCATTGCAAAGCTCATTTCAAATGCTGCCAATTCCAGGAACTCATGGAATCTTTCCTAATTTCCTAATTAGGCATGGAGATTTCTTAATCTGTGTTTTGTCTGTTACTCTGGTAATGGACCTTGTGTATTTTGTAATGTGTTCTTATTTTCAGGACTTCATTTCTTTTTCCTCCATCCCTTATTCCCATCCCTTCCTTTTCCTGATTGTTTCCACATTTTTTGCTCATTTTTATGTTCCGTACATTATGCATTCTTCTAACCATCATCCCTGATATCATCCAGTGCACATTGAACCCCTGGAGTCATGAAGCAGTAGATGTGCGGATTGGGTTAAATTTCTCCTTCATGATAATAGTGGTCCTTAACAAATTCTTCCTTTCAAATGGATGCAAATGTAAATTTTACCGGCTCTGATCAAATGCCCACAGGTTCCAAATGAATATATACAGAAGTTCACTCTAATTCCTGGTGCTCTGATGTAGACTAAATGGAGCTATTTTCAGATCAACTAACCCAGCAAGTATCACCATGTCCCAAGAGCCCTGGGTAGGTGTGAATGAGACATCTGCACTAGATTCTTAGCTCTTCCACTGGCTCTCAGTTGTCTAACCTCTCTGTAAGTCCCCTTGTGTATAAATAGATAGAGTTGTTTACTTTATCCTGAGGTTTTTTTAGAAGAATAAATGAGATATTCTCCGCAGTGCTTAGCTGAATAACTAGGACCTAGTAAGACCTAGGAGGAACTCAGAATTGAGAGGTTGTTCTTATCACAACTATCATCATCTATTAAAACCAAATGATATCTCCATGCCTCGAAGCTTCCAAACATTGTATTTTCTGCTTGCATTGCTGTCTCTACCTCAGTTCTAGTTAGCTAATCCCTGTAGGTTCTGGAAGATGGCTGGCTATGTATGTTGGTAGGAAACCTGCTTGGTTTCTGTGCTTTTCCTCCTAGGACCTTTCCAGTGAGAGCCAAAAATCTTCAGTCAAAACCACATTTTGTTTTTCCTTTGCTCTGTGGTATAATTGCTCTCTAAACTGAGCTGGCTCTTAGTGCTCAAGTCCCCTTAATCATATCTTCAGCTGGCCACCTCTCTGTTGCCTTTGTCACATGCAAAGGGAGCTGGCAGGATAATTGGTCTAGACTGCCAATCAAACATATGAATTACACCACGAGTGATGACCCAGGTAGGTCTAAGAGTTGTAGTGGGAGGGCATGAGTATAGCATCTGTGGCCTTACAGAGTTTGCATTAAAGTGATGAAATAGGGCTGAGAATGTATTTGCCCAGCATGTGTGACTCCCTGAGCTTATACCCTGCACAGCAAAAATAAATAAATAATGAAAATAAAAGGTGGTGAAGAAAAATAAATTGTTTTAGATACAATTCAGTATTTAGATTCAGAGAGAAGGTTGACTGTGAAGCTAAGCTGAGTAGGCTAAATCATTCACAGCATTAGTTCAAATTCCCTTATTCAGAGAAGCCATCCCTGACCGTCTAGGTAAAGTGGTCATTCTCTTCTACACCTTCAGCTTTACTTCCTCACTCTAGTTTGCACCATCGTGCAAATCATTGTGTTGAGAGGATGCTTATTTTTCCACTGTCTCACTCTTTGTGAATGNTGCTGGCTCAATGCACTGAGCCTCTGGTGACTAGGAGATAGCTGGAAAGCTCGTGTAAATGCGTGAATCTGTTTTGTTTGGTTTTGCTTTGCTTTGTTTTGAAGCAGGGTNTCATGTAGGTTGTTCTGGGACTCCTACATAGCTGGGGTTGACCTTGAACTTTTGCTCCTCCTTTCTCCACCTCCCAGTACTAAGACAACAGTCAAGCACCGTCATACCTGGTTTATGCAGTGCTGGACCAAACCTAAGGCTTTGTGCATGTCAGGCAAGCACTCGACTATAACCTTGCCTGAATATATGAATTACTTACTGTTTATTGTATGATCAAATACACAGATGAGCTAAATCATTTTTCCAGATCATANTTTACTATGCTGTGGATCTCAGAACTAGCTAGAAAATAGGAGAACTAAAAACAAAATTGTCCAATTCTGCCTACTCAGTATAACTCAACTCTANCTAACATGTACTTATCTAGCTCTGGAGTAGTCNANGCAGTGAACCCTGAACTTGAGTTTCAGCAGGCAGAAGTCAAGTTTCTACTTTCCTGCAAATTAGTCGGGCTGGTATCAGCTAGCAAAGAGCAATTACCAAAGCAACTGAATAACACTCCATATCAGGCAGAATCCTAAGCACTTTACTGAATTGTTTTATTTTTATTTGTTACAGCCTTTATGTTTGGTGTGAATATTGTGTCTGAAGAAGAGGACAGGTGACTTACAAGTCTTCTGCTCTATAGATTTTCTGAAGTAAATAAATGCTCAACAAACATATTCAATAATGAACAAGTGTTTTGGAAGGGATGGGTAGTAACAGACAGGTAGTAACAAGGATACAGACCTGCCCAAGGCATTAAGAAACCTGTCCCTAAAGGTNTGACATTTTATTTATGGTGTGATGGAGGAATAGTAACTTGCTTTGACTTGCAAGTGGGAATGTGGGCAGACTTATCTGGACTGGTCATAAATAAGCTACCTTTTCACCCATGGGGTTTTGTTTCCTTTTTAGCAAAATGAAAAATGATAACGATGAGGCTTCCCTACAGGGGGTTGTAAAGGCGTGCTAAAGGAGGATTCTAGCANAAGTTTCCCATCAAGCTCCGGCTTCAGTGAGAACAGGCTGTGGGGATGGCTCCTGTGGGATCAAGCAGGCTGGCCGTCCAGGGCAGGGGATCCAGCTGGGACTTGGCAGGGCAGAGTGATTGCTTCTGATCCCAAGAGGTCCATCTACAGAAGCTTGGAGCAGCCCGGTCTATAACATAGTATTCAAGAAACTCAATTGCTTTTCTCTCCCTTGTTTAATGTGAGAAACTTCCTGGCATAAAACACATTGGGGGGATTTCTCTCTGGGCTCTACTCTGTGGGACCCAGAGCCTTCTCAAGTGGAGCCCAAAATGTATCACTTTAACTTTTCTTCTTCCTACTCCTGTAATTTTCCTGTTGGAGACTTCCTTCCACTCCACCTTCAATCCGTCACCACCCACATCATCCCTGCTATTGCCATCTCTGCTTCTTGGACTTAAAACCCTTACAGTGACCCTAATGTTCTCCCTTGCTAACATCNGGGTATCTGAAGAAATTCCACTTATGATTTAGTGACTGCTAGCTCCTTGTTTCATTAAGCTTCCCAGTGATAAGGGCCACTTGTAAATAGCATCTAAGTCAGGAGTGTGGATGTCTAACATTAATCATCAGGCCCTTAGAATCCAGAAGACTCTCTTCATCTCCTTTCCCTGTAATCATGGCCTCTATGAGATTGTTTATATGCTTTTATGGGCTATGCAATCCTTTACAGCAGGGATGGTATCTTATACCCCATACCTCCATCAATTTTTCTAAGACCTGATCAGCCATCTCAATGACTTTAAACTATTGGATGAAAATGGCAAGGACCATGATTTAGGACAAGGCTATTGGGGGAAACTTTCATCTATGTTAACCCATAAAGGGTAAGCATAAAATTACACTCCTTGCTGAATGTGTTCTTGAAGTTTGGAAGCATTTTGTTATCCCCAGAGGGTCAGAGTCAGCTGGCCCAGCACTGCAGGAACCTACACCTTCAACGTGCACAAGATGATTCCAGTGCAGAAACACATCCCCCCTTGGATAAACTATCATGTCTTCCCAGCCTGCTTTCTCTTCTGTCAAATGGGGTTGTTGAGAGGAAGAAAGCAGGGGGGAAAGGCACACAGAAGCAGTCCAGATGAAGCACAGCACATTGTCTGTGTTAGAGTCAGTCCCTGAAGGAAGTTTCCAGTTCTTTCTGTCCCTTCCTATTCACCACACGAGCAGGTGGGGCTTATGGGCCTAGCACTAAATCAGCCATTTTAAATTTGCACTGGAGAATTTATTCTCAACTGAGGTCCAAGGGTGCCAAGAGGTTAGCAGTGGCTTTCCTGGGACCTGGACACAGGCCTGGGGGTCTTTCCCTTCTGATGGAGGAAGCGGTCTTTCATTTGGTTTGGTTTGTATCTACTTAGCTTGCTGCACATAGATATGGACAACAGTCAGTGCTTTCTCTCTCAGGAAATGCTTGCTCACTGCCATTGATTCAGAAGGCACTTCCTGTGTGCAAAGCCTACTGTGTAACTGACACTAACGGAGAATGGAAGTTTGGGGACCCATGACTTCCTAATGGCTTTGGTTGAATGATCTGTGTCAACTTTCTCATAGGCTCAAATTCACTTCATTCATGTAACAAAGGACCACTGAAAAGGAGGGAGAAAATGTCTTTTAAAAGGTTTCATCTATACACTGTGGGTTATCCATTCATCTGTTTATTGAACTAAACTTTGGTGAGTGCTGGGTAATGTTTACACAGATGAATTAGACGTTGATGTCTCCCTTGAGGAGTTTCCAATATGATTATATGGCAAGTAACTACAGCAATATTCTCTGACTGAGGGCAGCTGTTACTACTAAAAGCACAAGGAATCAGGCTATGAAGCACTTACTTCAGGGAGCAAGCAGAGGAATCCCTGCGTGAGTGAAGTCCTGAGTGTTTGTACGATGTTGGCATAGGCACCACCATGTCAAGGATCCCAGAGCCTCAGACTTACAGAGAAAATGGCAAAGCTTTTTCCCCAAGGGTGAGACACAGGGGAAAATGACAAAACCTTCCCTTCTGGTTGGTATGTGGATGTTGACAGAGGACAGAAAATGTCCACCCACAGCTAAGACATTTACCTCCTGAAGACTGCTCCTACCAACATTGTCTCTGCCTGTCTTGTTGATCCAGCTGAACACCATAAACCCTGCCTTCTTGTTTATCTGTACATAATACCTCAGCCTCTCTGGTCAGCTCTGGATAATAAACATTCTAAGGTACTGAGGTTTTTTTCCAGCCAAGAGCTGAGACCACCCAGTCCCAGCTTTCTGTCTGTTTGTGTTTTTCTTATCTTTATTCCCTTGTTGCCCCAGTGAGGTACAAGTCCCTGGAGGCTGTGCACAGATTTGGCAGCTTATAATTCACTAATTCCTTCCCGTGCACCGTTCTACTCACCCTCACAGTACTGTATTATTATCCTCATCAGCACGCCGTGAGGCTTCAAGTTGATCAAGGTCTCACAGTGAGTTCACGTCAAAGGTAGGGCCTAGCTTCAAAGGCTGTCAAACTTCAGTGCGCCACGTCTTAACAACACCCACCGTTCAGAGGCTCCTTGAGGGGCATGTGCTTGTACCTGATTAGATTGACACAGCAGCAATGTGGGAGTTTATCAAGTACCTGCAATGTGCTATGTGTTTCCTACTTAACTGTCTCACTCCTTCCAAGAGCATACATGGCAAGCCGTGTTTTCTTCCCATCTTACAGCTGAATAGACGCCTTGTGTTAAATGGCCACACTGCCTCACTGCTGCTGATGAGAAGTTAAATGTGAAGTGTCTCCTAGGAAGAACCTATCCCCACCCACTCCAAGCTCTTGTATTCTGAGTTTGAAATCACCCACAGGGCAAATTAGATCACTTAGCCAGTGGTTCTCAAGCTCCTTAATGCTGCGACCCTTTAATACAGTTCTTCATGTCTTGGTGACCCCCAACCATAAAATTATTTTTGTTACTACTTCATAACTGTAATTTTGCTGCTATTATGAATCATAATGTAGATATCTGATGTGCATGATATCTGATAAGTGATCCCTGTGAAAGGGTCATTCAATCACAAAGGGGTCATGACCCACAGGTTGAGAACCAGTGACTTAGGCTTTTTGTTATTGTTGTTGTTGTTTCAAACTGTGCCATACTAGGAATGGCCTACTATACCGGCCATGGGTTGAATGAGGTTTTGTGGTGATCTCACTACTAGATGGTCTGGCTCTTTCTGCCAGCAGTTTGTGTGAAGTTTCTGGTCATGATAGACCAGACATGGAGGGGAGTAGGGGGCATGGACTTGTGGGAGTGTCCGTTTACATGCTCATGCTCTGCCTTGCTTTATAATTCCTCTGTGATATTTTCTCCTAGACATACTAGCACCCTTCTTCAATGCTCAGTTAAATACTTCTGTACAGTAGAGAGCCCATAACATCTTAAAAATGGTTCTGAGGTTTTTCAAGGCATGGTCTTATTTTAAATCTTATTTTCTAAAGCCCCACTCAGGGGAATATCTGCTTTCTTTCCCTGACTATTTAAATCATTCCCTTGTGTCTCTGAAAGCAGCACAAAGGACATTCGCTCTTTCTCTTCATCATATACAATAGTGCCTTTGACAGAACTTATAAATCCCAAGCTGCAGCCCTGGGCTTGCTTGTCTTCTAGTGACAGGCTTCTGCAGTCATTTTATTTCTGCACCCAAACTAAACCAAGCCCAAATTAGTGCCCAGTGATCAGTCATATCTTTTAATATTCTCTCTCTCTCTCTGAATTTTAGTAAAATTGTATAATTCCTGTACTAACTTAACTTACTTCCTGTATTTTTTTATGCCATCAGGGTCATGAGCTGATGAGGGTCAGTTCCCTTGAGCTGGCCTCTTCCCTTGTGTTGTGGCTTTATATTTGTACAGAAGGCCACTCAGGACCAAATTCATGCTTCAGTGATACTGCTGGGGTGGGGGGTGGGGGTGCATGAGGATGCCACAGTGAAGCACAGAATCTGTCTGTGCTAGCCCTCCATCCCTGACTGCTCAACTCAGCTTTCTGGCTTCACCTAAATGATAAATAGCCCTATTGTTTGAGCTTTAGAATTAAAAAAAAAAATAGAACTAAATCTAGATTAAGCCCAGGACAGAGACCCATTTCATTGCACTGTACTTTAATATTCCTGAGATCCGTGGCATTACGGGTAGCTCCTTTGAACAGCCATCCCCTCCAGGGCAGAACACTATGCTGTCTTTGTTTCATCTGATCTTTCAGCTAAATAGGAGATGGTCACTTATCCTCACCACTCCCGTGTCCGGCTGCATTGCTCTTACCGAGAGACGGACACACAGGGAAAGGTAGAAGCAGCTTCAGGCAGAACATTTCAGCGTGTGTTTACAGGCAGGACTGACTTACTCAGCAATCCTGCTCGGAGGAGCTTCAGCCAATGAAGACGCTCTATCCCAGCTTGCTTGGGGGCTTCTGAGTTTGAGCTGCCTGCAGAAATGTAAGGCATTGCTTCCTGGCGCTGATGGCAAAATGGGACCCATCTCCAGTTACTCCCTGGGCTTCCCAGCTCTGCAGATCTGGGAGAGAACCTACATAAACATATTGGTGATGTAGCCAGCTTTCAAGGCCGAGAGAATCCTTATGGATTCGGGAGACTGNTTTTTCATTTAGAATTTTCTTTTTCCTTTGGAAGATGAAATGCTTCTCTCGTTACCTGCCTTACATCTTCAGACCTCCAAACACCATCCTCTCTTCCAGCTGCCACACGGAAGGTACAGACCAGAGAGGGAGAGTGTCTGGGTGGGTGGGACAAAGTGGGCTGGTGTCTGACTTCCCACAGGTTCTGCTGACGCGGCTTTCTGNAGCTTACTAGATGACTGTCGTTCCTGGGAAAGCTTGTATCTGACATACAGATCTGCTCCGAAAATCAGCCTGCCTCCTCCAAGGCAAGTGAAGTATTTTCTGAGGAGCAGGATAATGTTGCGAAGGTGATCTCAAAGCTGGCAGCCGATCTGAAAATCATTCAGAAATGTTATGTCAATTTCCCTCGTTCCATTTACCCATGCAAACAAGTCGTTGGAACTAGTGCTGAAGAAAAACAATCAAAGGATGCTGCCACACACATTTATCCTAGCTCTGTTGTGTCACTGTCTGCTTAATAACTTGGTGCATGCCCAAGAAAGCAATTAGCAAAATAGAATTAGCTTAGTCTGTGGCTGGGGAGTGCTGCTGTTAGACTGGAGTTCAGTCTGTACTTAGGTTGCTGAGTTTT
>LZPO01046335.1:0-12961 GCA_001675575.1 Neotoma lepida
TTCTCTGTGTAGCTTTGCGCCTTTCCTAGAACTCACTTGGTAGCCCAGGCTGGCCTCGAACTCACAGAGATCCGCCTGCCTCTGCCTCCCGAGTGCTGGGATTAAAGGTGTGCGCCACCACCGCCCGGCAGGGTAGTGGTTCTTAAAGCCCACCTCCATGCTACAGTGTTGACTTGCCTGCTGCCTTTGTGCTTACAGACACAGCTGCCATGAACTTATAAGTGTAGCGGTCCTGTCATGTTCAGAAGAGTTTTACCCCACTTCTCCCTATACTCTGCCTCTTAAAATTGCCCATTCTTCCATCATGGTCCCTGAGCCTTAAGGAGAGGGTGTGTGATGCAGATGTCCCATTTGTGAGAGAGCACTCCTCAGACACTAATTCTCTGCACTTTGACCAGTTGTTAAGTTTCTACATTAACTAACAAACATTGCACAATTTCCTGCTGAGTTCTGAGATCTGAACTAATTTATGAGTATAAAGATATGAATTGAGTAGGCAGGTTAGTACTATTCCGTTTAGCAGATAATAGTGGTGAGTGCATCCCTAGAGCCTGTGAGCTTCCCTGCCATGGTATCTTACCCAGATTTACAGTACTACTAGTCATGCATTCCTCCTGTGAAGTGGGCCTTAAACTTAATCAGAAAGCAGTTGGTTACACATAGTATTTTTTTGCCATTATTATTGCAACCATGGTCATATCTTGCCACACTGGTCCTTATTGTAGCTCTCAGTGTTTACAGCTGGGGAAGACTCTGGATTACATTTATCTCCAGCCGCCTACATAGAATCTTTGAACTATGAAATCTATCTGTCAAAGAGAAAGCTTCATGATCGGTAGCAACTTGATTTCTCTATTTCCCGTGACCAAAGTGTATAGTTCTTCAGCAATAGCAGCTTACCTTTAAGTTCTGGCAAGAAGCCAAGAGCAATGACAATAGCCTTCGTTGTTTTGGGGGTCTCTGGACACCTCTGTCCAATATCTCAGGAAAGGCTTCCCACACCTGGCACTAAGCTTTTTAATTGTCAGCCTGTGACTTCTTGCAGTAGCATGATTCCCTGTGTACAGTAACAATTAAGCTTTTCATATTACTATATAAACTATATATGATGTGTCATATATATATATATATATATGAAGTTTGTACAGTAGTAGATTTTTCATAATTGCAGGGTTGGAGGTCAAAATCAGGGCTTCACACATACTAGACAACAGCACTGACACTGAGATGTACCTAAAGCCCTTTCTCTGGTTCTTTACTAGAAGAGGGTGTCTCCATTTTACCATCATGACTGCAAGTAAATGTTCTGTTTTCATACTTCTTAGTTTAATTTTCAAAGTAAAAGTCTTAATAGAATGTTTTCTGTATTTGTATATTTCAATAAATTCTGATCTTTGTCTTCTGCTCTGCATTATGCTGGGGTACTGAGGGCTCCCTGCATTTGTCTTCGTTGGGATAGGCAATGTTAAACATTCGATATCCTAGAAGAAAGCCAGTGCACATCAGTAAAACTTAGAGGAAGATCAAACTGAAATATTTAATTCTTGGAATGTATTTCTTCTATTTGTTAAAAATGCATGGCTTTGATTACTGAAGGAAGTTTTATATTAGAGAACAATTAAAACCTATTTGTCATTTCTCATGAATACTGCAGTGCATATAAATTTTTTTCAGATGGATAAAAATATTGCTTTCCAATTGGTAATGACTTTCCAGTATTTTTTAACTACAACTCATGCAACTCCACCTGAAAAGTTTAGAACAATATTTATAAAATGCTCATTAAAGAATTGTCATCTATTCACTCTTTCCCTTAGTATGTTACCAGTGGCGTGCAGTGAAAGTACAAGGCACACTGCAAAATTTCCACCAGCCATTTTATGCTCATAGTTACACTTTTCTGAATTCAACTATGAATGTCATAATTGGAAAGTTGTTCTAAAATGTAAAGCAGCAAGAAATTAACTTTTCCAGTACCTTAAACCTATGTTCATACAGCTCAGTGCTTATCATGTTCTGCCAAATTTTGTACCTGATTTCCCATTTCTTCTCTTCTTTTTCCAGGAAAACAGTTGGAGTTTTCTGCTGTGGACCAAGTTCGATTTCCAAGACTCTTCATAATTTGAGTAACCAGAGCAACTCATATGGGACAAAATTTGAATACAATAAAGAATCCTTTAGCTGAAGCCTTGGTGGTTAATCTTTTGAGGACTCTAAAGAAGGAACAGTGCAATTTCTAAGACTTGGAAACTTAGCTGAATCAAACAACTCTGCTATGCCAAAGAATATCAAGATTTTGTTATTTATGATTATTTAAAATGAGAATGCAAAGAATGTGGCAAAATGACATGTTTAATCTGGAAGCCAAAGAGGCCCTGAAGAATATTTGATGTGGTGATTCACATTTTGATGGGAAAATTAAAAGAATGCTGTTAGATGCACACTGTTGATTTTTATGGGAAATTCAAGAACTCTCTTGTGAGGAGCTGAACTCACTCACTCGGAAGCTGATAGCCACAGTCTTCTCTAAATTGTTTTTGGTTGAACAGATTCAAGATTGAACAAAATTAAAAGATTCATTGAAACTCACACTCCATTTTCTACATTGTGCGTAAGTGGAGTAGCTTTAATATGGAAAGGATCCAGGCAAACACTTGGAGTTTGAAACTGCAGCACCAGACTTTGTATTGATACGGGTACCTCTTGTCCACTGCTTATCTCCTTAACTACTAACTCTATTGTCTCCCTGTATTATTTGTGCTGTACATGCTCCCAAGACCTCTACCCATGTTGACTCCATATCTGCTTTCTTATTTTTGCACCTTATCTTTTATTAGGGAGATCTGCACTCCATCAGCCAACCCTTGATGCAGTGATTTAATACAACTATTTTATCTCCAATTTGCTCAACTTAATACGATTGCAGAATAATGAAAACTGTAAAAGGTAGCCTCCTAAAGTATTTTGTTTAGTTTAGACACCAAAGAGCCTTGTATCTTGCAGCGAACACTGAAGCACAAGCCCTCTCTCCTTTGTCTTACTTTGCTTTCAACTAGAGATGTTAAAGTCTCATTCCTGAAGTGGGAACCTCATATTGCTGTTCTGAAAAGTGGAACTATTTCACTATTTATTCAAATTTATGTTAAGAATCACTAAGATTATTTTTGCACTGTTTGGTATCATGGTGAATTATTAGATTTAAATTTCCTGTTTGTGTGATCCAATCAGTTTATGACCTCTCATTATTTAATACTCTTGAATCAGAAGGAAAATCTACTTTACTACCTTAATAATTAAGGTGTTCATACAGTTTATCAATTTAATTTGGTAGATAGCTATTCATGCTATCAAGTGTAAAACATTCCTGAAATCAGTTTCTTGCTTTATTTTTTTTGCATGTCACATAACAATGATAAATGATGTTATTATTTGGTTTGGGTGTGATTCACTGCTAACAAATAAGCATACTAAAACATCTAGCACCAAATGACCACAAGTGTATTTATTTACACATTTTTTCTTTCCTTGAAACACTTTTTTATCCCTTCTAAGGGCAATGTGCAATGCTCATATAGATTGAGCTCTGAAGGCACACACGCACACACACACACACACACACACACACACACACACACACACACATATGTATGTATATCATTACATCTGGGCAATGCTGTCCAGGTAGATTAGGAAAGATTTTCAAACACAGATTAGAACAAACTCATAAAAAGAAACTTGAGTTTATCCTGCTTGATGTGCAATACTGAATCCTTCTTGATCATAACATTCATGTGATTATGTGAATTCATCAGATTTCAATAATTCAGATCAAAGTTTTTTAAAAGAAAGGTGATATTTCAGAGCTTGCCTGCAGTGTTGGATAAACCTCCTTGCCTAATCTAAATTCCAGTGCATGTTTAAGCATGTATATGTTAAACACAGTTTATTTTTGAACAGGAATAAAATGAAAGCTTTGTCACACATGTAGAAGACAGCTTCGTTTGCTTTGACATATTCTTTCTATGGTGGTGGTTATTGCTGTGTACACCTTAAATCACTAATTTTGATGGCAATAAATATTAAATTTGAAATGGTGTCCATGAAATGTCTGTAAGTTTACCTTTATAAAACAGATAAATCAGCAATTTGGAGGAGGTGGGTGTTCATTGGTTTGTGAAAAGATAAGAATAATTGAAGAAGTACAGTATGAGTACATGCTAGTGTGATAACCTTAAGAATTTGGATTCTGCAGCTGTTAATGGCATAGTCTGGTCATGTGACTGTGGGTTAAGATTTTTCATTTGGGCTCAGTTAATATTTGTAGTACTTTTTTTTAAAAATTTCCGTTGAAACATTGTCTTGTGTAAAACAAATTGTTCTCAAGCTTGCTGTGTAGCTAAAGATAGCCTTGAACTTCTCCTCCTCCTGCCTCTACTTCCCAAATGTTAGACTTGCAAGTATGTATTGCCATACAAAAATACTAATTATTTTAGGTAACATATAGTTTTGAGAACATAATGCAAATAATGCTATGATATATAACATACTGGATATAATTTGGGGGCACAAACATTCTCAAATAAGACCATATATTAAAGAATCTCTCAAGAACATGATTTCTACTGTGGTCTTTCTCCTTGAACATTCCATTTATTTATTTTTTAAGAAACTATCAATAACTTATACTAGCAAATTTTCTTTATGGATAGAATTCTCTTTACATGTTGCTAAGCAAAGAATTCAGTGATACTTTCCACCAGTTTTTAATTTTGCATCTCATTTAGGTAAGGGAAAGAGGCTGTGGTTTTACATATAACTAAGACCAAAAAGCTCAGATTCATATATATATGTATATATATGAATATGAATATGTATATATATTCATATATATATACATATATATGCGAATATATATACATACACACACACATATATATACATATATATATACACACACACACATATATATATATGGATGTGTACTGTAAGCATTGCAGCTCGAATGGAAAGGTATTCTGGCAGCTAGAAGCCAAGAAATACCCCAAAGTCACACAATACAGCAAACCTCACACAAGAGATTTATTGGGAGGGAAAATAAAAACAGGAGGGTGGTGCCTCTGCTCTAGCAAGAAACAGCAGCAAACTGAACAGGATAGAGGGCTTATAGAGAGATTTTTGGGAAAGGGGGGAACTTGTCAGGGTGGAGCTTTCCAGGGTGGAGATTGGTGGGATTTCATGTCCAGAGATTGGGCTTTTTGCTTTGTAGGGTGGGGGCAGAGCCCAGCAGTTAGAGCAGTTCGAGTATTCTGTGGGTGCAACCTGGCAGTTAGAGGTCCTCGGGGGAGGGGCCAGGCTTGAGGGGCTTCCATGTACCATATGTGTGCCTTTTGCCTGTGGAACCAGAAGAAGACATCAGATTCCACATATGTGTGCATACGTGTGTGTGTGTGTATGTGTGTGTGTGCATGTGTATAAACATGTAACACACACACACATAAAGAAAGAGAGGAGACTATATCCATACACATGTTTGAGGCTTAGTTCTCTTTTCAAGGTTAATTTCTGGTAAGAAAGAAACACTGCTTAATTCTTCATTTGCTCAACCAAAAATGTCAGTTGAGCGATTGTGAAAATATAGGCACCCTTAAAAGGCATGATGGACAAAGCATATGCTGAAATGTTTTCTACATAGCTATGTGATTATGACTTAACTCAATCAGTGATTCCTTGGAGCATTTACCAAAAACCCTAATGGATTTCAATTACAAGATATTTGTTAGAGGCTTAGTAGAGACAAAAGGTGACATTGTCATCAGTAGATAGTATAATTACACAGATGCTAAATAATGTTCATTATATTTAAAAGAATTTTTTTATTTTTAACATGAGATTTTATTCTTAGAGAATGTCATTCATGCTTACAATATATTTTTACTATATTTGTCCTCTTTTTCTCCCCCTAAATCCTCCTGGATCTACCTCCTACCTTCTATCCTCTACTCCCAACTTCATATCCTCTCTTTTTTTTTCTAACCCACTGAGTCCAAATTGTGCTACTATTGTATGATACTGTTACTAGAGAGACATTAACATAATTTTTGCTCACCCCAGATTTGGAACTGATTATAGATGAAAGTAAAGTTACCGTCAAGTCTAACTTGGGGTTTCTCACATGAATATGAGTGAGGGGTTACTTACAGGAACATAAACTGAAAGCTCACTCAACATGAATGACAGCTTCTCACAACTGTAAACCTGGAAACCCAGATCTCACTGCAAAACTTGTAGGTAGTTTGACAGAATGAAGGTCTTTTGTAAGCATCTCAGTTGGTCTGAGAATCTTCTAGGAAGCTCTGCATGTTCCAGATGACTTGGCTTCTATGAGCATCTTCTAGTCAGCTGGTTTGGTCTGAGAGTTTTGTCCATCAGCAGTCTTTTATGGTTTATATATGCTTGGGGATAAAGGAACCTAGTATATCTTGTCCTTTTTAGTGACTTCCTAAAGGCTTTGTATTGTTTGCTTCCTGAACTTAATGAGATTTAATAGGTGATGGAATATTTAAACTTCCTTTGTACTATTCTGAGTTTTGAAGATCTTTCCTCCAGGAAGAAATGCTTTATCTCAGAGGAAACTGCTACACAACAGCCACCCATATGGACATGAGTTGGAGCCATCCACTGGAGAATGTCTCATCTATTAGGGACTGCACTTCTAAAGAGAACTGACCCAACTTCCTCTAGAAGCCATAAACTGTTGATAGGTAATCATCTAGGAGTGGGAGCTCATGAGTCCCTCCTTCCTCCATGATAGAATGTTGACCAGCCTGATCTTGTGCAGATTTTGGATAAGCAACCATATCTTCTGTAAATTCATGAGTGCATCACTCCTGTCGTGTCCAGAAGATGGTGTTTTGACACCTTCTTCCCCAAACCTCAGCATCTGAAGTCTTTCCATTCCCTCTTCCACAATGTTTCCTCCACCTTTGGGGAAAGAATTGTGAGATAGATGATGGCCCATTTATAGTTGAGCACCCCACAGACAATTATTTTTGGCACTTTGACCAGCAAGTAAAAGCATTTGTCACAGAAGCCTGATGACCTGAGCTCTGTATGCAGAACCCATATAGAAACACATCCCAGAACTCCTACATCAGGAAGGCAGCAGCATACAAGAATATTGCCAGAAGCTTATAGGATAGCTAACCTTAAGTATGTAGCACGAAAGAATTGATAAGAAAGACTGCCTCATCAGGGTAGGAGGAGAGAACTAATTGCTAAAATGTTTTCTCTGACCTCCACAAGTATAGCACAGCATTCATGTGCCAATCTCTCTCTTCTCCCCTTCTCAAATAATAAATTTAACTATTGCCATTTATGATAAGCTTTCATTTTCTTGTGGTAGCTATGACATTTCCACATTCAGTTATGATACAGTAATATAAAATGCTGAAGTTACAACTCTTCTTTTGTACTTAAAGAAGCTGATGCCCAAAGAGAGATTGTGACATATTTTAAGATATCCATTTATAGCAGAATTCAATTTTTAGAAATCTACTGACAGGCTCTTTCCACTTTGCTATGAAATATACATTCAGTTGAATATCTAGCCCTGATATCTTGAATCTGCCTATAAATACCCTATTTTATTTGTAGGGGGAAGGGAGATGACATGAGAAGGATCAAAGGATCACATTTTCTGTGATTGGCAACTATGTTAAATGGTAAGGTTCTCTAGAGCTCAATGTTGGAAAATGCAAAGTAAAATTTCTAGGAAATCCTAATATTTTATACTTTAGTTTTCAATGTAGGCTCACAGTTGCAAGTCATAACTTCCCCAACTTTTTGGTCTCCAAGAGACAATGTGATATGAAAACACACGATTATTATCCTATCTTTCTGTGACCATAACTTGACTTATCCAGCAGAACCAGCCTTTGTAAACTAGTGAGAAAAGAAAAGAAATAATGTGCTTCAACCATCACAGGACAATGAGAATCATTGTTTCACTAGATTTAAATTTTTCTTCCGTTGCCCCCAATTTTACTCCATTGTGTTATTTTCAATGGACAAAATTTGAAAAAGCTGTGAAAGTAGGTTTCCTAAAGGAAAGGGGAAGAGTTCTAAGAAATAGAAGAGTCAGTTACAGGAGAAGAGGGGAAAAAGTGATGTGTCTTTTTTTTTAATAAATTCATTTATTATATATACAGTGGTCTACCTGCATGCATGTGTGTCTGCATACCAGAAGAGGGCACCAGATTTCATTACAGATGGTTGTGAGCCACTGTGTGGTTGCTGAGAGTTGAACTCAGGACCTGTGGAAGAGCTGCCAGTGCTCCTAACCTCTGAGCCATCTCTCCAGCCCCATATTGCGTCTTTTTAAATTTTGCATAAATTAAATGTTGGAATAGATATTGTCATTTAAATATAGAATGCTAATTTATATACTAAGGAATTGGTCAGTTCAGAAACATTCTCATAAGAACAATGTTAGAAATGAGGAAAAAATTAGAAAAAAATACGCAAAACATCAAAATAATTGTGTTTTATCACAAAGCATGCACAAATGTGCAGTAAGACTAAACATCATTTTGACTTGGTTTGTTTATCAGGAAGGTTTTCACATTTTTATTGACATCAGTATTTAACAGAACCTTTGCCTTTTAACAGAATTGCATCTGGCTTCTCTCAAAGACACCAACTCCATGCATTTTCTGATGTAATAGTGATAATGAAGGGAAGGATGCCATCCGTTGCGAATGCGTTAAAATTGCCATTACAGCATCCTATCTCACAACTCTTAGGGAACGCAAAGCTCAAACATGAAGACATTAATAAACCCATCTCTATCGTGTTATAACTGTGAATCTGTTCACCTATACTGACACACTCATTTGAACTCTGTTATCTAGTAAATATAAATAAGTAATTTACTTAAGTGGTGAGAAATTTGCATAGTGCGTAACATTGGGACTTTGTTCATAGGCTTAAAAATGTGGCTTGGCCAATACATTAACTCAAGGGAAAACAGTTAATTCTTTTGTTTTTAATCTTCAACTGGATCTTGAATGTTTTACATTGCTGGACCTAACTTGGAACATAGCCTGTGCTGTATTCTGTAATGTGTGATAAAAGTATTATGGACTATCTGGTTCAGAAGGGTCCTAGCTCTTGAGTCCACTTGACATCTATAAAGATATATCTACTTCTTGCCTGGATGCCATTATACCTTTATTTAACACTTATGGATATCTTCTCTGCAATTGCCAGTAACAAGAAACTTTACTTTCTTTTAATTATGATTTGTTTTTAAATCAGTTGTGATTTATTTAAGAACTAAAATTATTTGTGCTGCTCATATTCTCTTATATGTAAAGCTTTCTACTGCAGTGTGTTCCACCCAGCAGTGGCTACACCAATAAAGAAAACTGACTTTCCTTCTCCAGGTAGCACACCAGCTAGAGGTGAGACTTCTTGCCACATCCCCTGACCATGCTGGGAGTTTGGTCAAGCTTGAGATTGTGTAGCTTATGTGCATGCTATCAACAACTGCTGAGAGTCCATATAGCAACTGCCCCGCTGTGCCCAGAAAACATTATTTCCATTTACCCATCCTCCACCTCTGATTCTTAAAATATTTCCAGATCCTCTTCTGAGCATTCAGAGGAGGAAATGTGATAAAGTGGCTGTCTATAAGATGTTATATCAAACTGCCTATAGCTTATAATTAAAATAATTCTACAACAAAGAATATGTAATATATTGTGACTTCTCCTTTCTTTCTCTTTAGAAAGAACTAAAGAAAATTTACAGATCTTTCACCAAAGACACTTTGCATTATGTATTTGAGAAGCCATACTGCTTTTTAGACTTTAATATTTAAATTATGTCTGTAAGGGCCCAGAGGATGACCTACAGACAAAGAGAGGGGCCACTTGGTCACAGAAGGGAAAGAGGACAGAAAATAAGAAGGTGGGTGACCATTACTAAAGAAACAGGGTGAATGGTATATTTAAAAATGTCATGGAACTGATAAACGCCTTTCATGTCATCTATTACTAGGGAATCTATAAGGAAGTCGGACAAAAATTTAGGCAGACTTCAGTTCTAATATTGTCATTGTTTAACCACAGGGAAGGAACATAGCACAATGACCATGGTTAACAGTGTATATACATCTTTATGGCTGATAGTAAGAAAAGCATGTTTGGAAGAAAATCAAATGATGCAAGCTTATGTGATGACACTTTCCAAACTTCATAGTATCATAGTGGTTAGCTCCCAGTTGAAGAAAGTATAATCCTGTAATCAAAACTTCAGGTGCATACTGTGTCATTTAATGCTACAACAGCTCTAGAAAGCAAATGAAGGTTCATAAAAATATTTAATCTCCCTCTATTATAATCTAATTTTGTATTCTGGGTGGAAAATCACAAGGAATTTCTAGCAGAGGGAGTTTGTTGTTTTGGCTGTTTTCTGATCTTGAAACCTTTATATGCTGAGTCTAAGATTTTAGTTTTATTTATTTTGAGGTGAATTTATTTTATTTTGGTCAATTCTTATATTTGTTTCATTAAAAGTATAACATTAAATATTAATGAAATTTTAGAAACTTAAACATAAATATATTTTGTGCCAAGACAAAACAATAGTTTGCAATGTGCTCATTTTGAAATTCAGATACAATTTTACATTTGATCATTTTAAATTTCAGCTTACCTAAATGCTGGCATATTGTCCAACTTCGAACTCTTGTAATCACTCCTGACTCCAGTTCACCACCACTTTAGTGTTATGCAAAATGAAGAATTATAGAGTAACCACAAGGTTTGTCTGACATTTGGATAGATAGGAAATGAGACATTTGCACTAGTTTGCCTGATATCATCTGAAAATTGATTTATCCCATCAGTAAGCTGAAGACCAGAAATTTCTCTATGAATTATTCTATTTTGTTTTTGTATATTGACTATGAATTTAAAAATAATCGGTAATTTGCAGTTAGTTGGATGAGTAAACACACTTTAGTATTCATGAATATGGTGACCATTAAGTCTTAAAATATACCTCATATTGTACATAAAGTTGGAATGGGATGATTCCTTTGTTTAAGAACAATGAAGAGAGTTTTGCTTCAGAATAAGAGATTTTACATTATTCATGTTCCTAAATAAAAGTCCTTTACATTACAAGATTACTCTTTATTTTCTAGTTTAAAAGCTACTGCTTAGTCAAATCAGAATCTGCTCTGTTCCAATTTGCAGAACATTTTAATAGTGATGACAGGGTTGTAGGGTTTAAGCAGGTTATTTCATTATGTGGTACTGAATTCTTTTTTCAAATCAATTCTTACCATGTGGCAATCTTTCAAGTCATTTAATTTCAAAGAACCTGCTTCCCTGAAATGATGCTTTGCTCCTTCTTTTAACAAGGCTGTCATACAATCTGTAATGAGCATTTCAGTAGGTCGAGTTCAAATGCATTTAGAAGACGAGATCATCAGTTATATGCATACATTCTTCATCCACATTATCTGCTTTGTGTCGCAAAGGGGTCATGAGTACATGCACTAATAGCATTAGTGTTGTAAAATTGCCCAGTAAGAAGAACACAGAAGATAATTGGGAGAAAAATGGCTTTGGGGTGTGTGTATGTACAAATCAAGGAGCTTTTGATGCAAATTTAAATACTGAAGATTAAAGGTTTCTCAAAATGCTTTTTTCTATTTATATTGATTACTCTGTTTACAGTAATATATTTGCTAAAGCCTCAAAATATAAAAAAGTGAGAATGTTAGTTTCATCAGGCTTTCTTTAGTGCAATAAAACTAGTAAGAATTTCTTAAGTTTGCCTGTGTGTTTCTATTTGGCAGGGGTCATGGTTACAGCTTTCTGGTGAGTTTGTGATCATCAGGGGGGTGAAAATGAACACCATGGAAGTGGAACACATCACAAGTACTTTTATGAAAGGTGTGTTTTACTTAGAGCAATGTCTAATTGTGACAGGTTTCAGAGTTACTTACATTCCTCTTAACAAAACAATTTCCAAACTTTAAAATTCTGTTTATTCCGACAATGTTTAGTGAGAAATTTTCAAACAAATTCATATTTCAAGATGCTTGCCTCCCTGTGTACCTTGGGTTTCTTTTATTATGGTATGAATAGCTGACTCATTTAGTTCTTTCCAAATCTCTTGATGGGCTTTTGGGGGGTTAGGATGGAATGTGGGGCAGTTCCTAGCTTTGATATTATAAAACAGTTTGAAGTAAAGTATCTAGTAATACATCACAACAACACAGGCTTTGTTAAGACTGAGATTTTGAAGGCAAATAATCCTAACCTGCAAACTTCATCTGCCACTAACAAGAAAAGTAATTCAAAAGAGAATGAGAGCAAATGAAACTTTGTGAGCCACAGCCACATCCTGGAGGTTAAAGTATCTATTGAAAATGTACTGTGACATCTTCTCTTTTCAGTTAATGTCAACTTTCTTCTTTACATAGATCCTCAAGCCCAGCTTTGGCTGTAGATTTGTCAAACCTGTAAGGCATATTTTCAAGGTTCCTAGGGCATATGTCACACTTGATATATACCTGCTTGTATCCTTGGATTTACCTAAGCTCTGTGTTGGTCTATTATTTACTTGGATAACAACCCGCCAGTATGATTTGAATTACCTGTTATACATTCAACACTCATTATCTTTCCTAGGCAAGGTTTCTCTGTGCTTGTGGCTACTCTATCTCCCAGAAGGAGCAAAGTGTGATACAGATTCAATTGTCTATGATGGGATACTATCACATAAGAAAGGCTGCAGGGACAGGCATGATAGCTTTTGTAATACTAGCATTTGTGAAGCTGAGGCAGAAGATTTACTGTGAAATCAAGGTCAACCTGGACTACTGAGTTAGAATGTGATGCAGACAGGAAGAAAAGAAACTGAAAGAACAAAAGAAAAGAAGGAG
>LZPO01046336.1:0-12945 GCA_001675575.1 Neotoma lepida
CTTATTAAAAGTTTTGCTCTCTGCATGGGGTTCTAAGCAGTTGAGCAAAGGATTCTGTCTTATTTGTCATAATATCTCTAAGGAACTGTCAGGGATAGCACCAAATTTGATGAGTTAGTTCTCGTTATCAGTCTAAGGAAGGAAATGAATAAACCTGCTATGCCTGGAGAATTTTAAAGCATTAAAATTATTATATATACACACAATACATAGTTGTATAAGTGTACATGCAAATATACCACTTATCAAAACAAACTGAATTTTTAGTTCACAGACTCGCAGGCATATTACATACATATTAATTTGGGACACATTTTTAGTTGTTTGTAGAGTTCCGTGCTGCTGCCATTCTCTAAAAGCTACTTCTAATTTCCACTTCAGATCAAATTTGGTACTATCCNTGACTGTAGATGACTGGCCCAGGAGTAGAATGTGCCTCAAGTAGGACCAATCCAACACTGAGAATTGAATAATATGGTGCACTAGGTTCCATATACTTAACCAAATTCTAATCTTACACTAGTCTTCTGATGCTATCTCCTTCAAGGGCTTTCATCCTGGCATGAGCAAAGGATCTTTAAACTTCCACTAAAGAAAAAAAAATCATTAGCCTTAGTAAATCAATGGGATCAATGGGAAATTCATTTACAAAGTCTCTATTGAATACCTGTTCCATGCTGGTGGCTGTTAAGCAGTCAGTAAAAGATAAACAAGGGATTATCTCTCCCATCAGGGGCAGTCATGTTGAGAAATAATTACAATACAGAAGTAGAAGCTAACTTAAAAGCATGAGCAGGTGTAGAGACGCTGAGATGTGCATAGATTGTGACCTTTTGCTATTCTGAGGACTCTAGGTCTCATAGACACAACTGTAAACAAGAAAAACACATCTAAAGATTTGGTTTATTTTCTTCTTACGATTAAAAAAAAAAGCTTAGTGGGAGTTGAGGTGACATTCCATCACTGAGTTTGCCACGACGTCTGTGTTTCGATTTTCCCTCNTTCATTTTGAGTTAGTGAGATGAAGCAGAATAGCTCCTGCCTGATTTATACAGAATACCTGACTTATTGTCCTTCCAAACATCAGGACTGATCTTCACTGGCTTCTCAAAGAGAGTGGTCTCATCCATTGAGAAATCCCAGACTGGGAAACCAGTGGTGATGGGGAGTGCTTTTTGGGCTCTGCACCTCCATTTGCCTTGTTTTACTGGAATATGAGCCTCAGTTAGGCAGCTGGGGCATGTGTATCAGCAGGGGCAAAGGCTGGCACTGAAAGGAGTTACTTCCAGAGAGATCCTGTTTCCACCATTACCACTTTCCTAGGACTTATTCAGCACCCGGGCTCCAGGAAGATTTACGAGCTGCTTAAAACATTCGTGTTTGCCTACTGCTGATCATTGGAAACACAAGGGTGAGAACGGGATTGTTAGCAGTCAGGGGACCCTCTGTTCAGGTCTGTGGGCTCTGAACATCCTCTTAGGCTTACTTGTATATGCTTGCTCTCACAGCTTCCCCTGAGGCATACATAGATTTATTTCCTCCTGGGTTTCATTTGAATTTGCCAAAGCTCGGTGAGTGTGCTAAAGCTTGGGAGAGTTAGAAGGAACCGTACAGGTTTTATGAAAACTCACATTGGTGAAGACACTCACAGTTTACAAGGAACACAAGTACCATGTGGTCACACTTAATTCATTGCTCACTCATCTCGTTAGGCACCTATGGACCTTATGATTTTTAGATATCCAACATGAAGATGCCAGGATTCGGGTCTTAAACTAGAATTTTAATGAGCATTGCTTAAATTTCTATGGATCTGTGTTCAATTTTATATGATTTACTTATTTAATATTTTTGAAACAGTTAGGCTGTGAAAATTATGAGTAGCATACATGGGAAATACCAAAACTAATAAGGTGAAATAAAGGCAATAAATATCTTAAGATTCAGTGAAAGGGACTTATTTGCATGCAAATAAAACAAGGAAAGAAAATGGGGTCAGGAGAAAAAATAGGACCATGAAGGCATTCTAGCTCCCAGCTTCCAAAATGCACCAAGGGGTGACTGTGACTGAGAATGAGTTGGGGGACTTCCTTTCAACTGTGACTAGGAAGTGCAGGCAGTCTAAGACCTCTCAGGATTTGGACCATACTCTGCAGAGCAAGGAGTCTCCCAAGCTCTGAAACTCAGGGCTGAGCATCAGCTGCTAAGTTCAGGCATGCCCCCTTTAACAGGAAGGTGTTTGGAACAGTGATTTTAAAAGCTGAAATCCAAAGTACCATATGTGGTTTGCTTTCCTATTGAGACAAAATACCCGAGAATGAACCAATACTAAANGTAGTTCCTGTACAGATGCGAAGTCAGCTTGTTCCNCTCACAAGAGCTCCAGGCTAAGGAAAGAAGAGACTAAAGACATTTTGTTTTCTTCTATCCAAGGAGTGTTTATTCTCTAGGTCCACACCCCCTGGATTTGTTAGCTAGCCTCCTTTTATCATTCCTCATGACTTAGAGAAGAGATGTATCCAGNCTTGTATGCTTTGTGGGTTTGGCTACACTCTGAACATGACAACCAGCAGACATTTGTAGCAAGTAAACATGCAAATCCAGAGGTTTTGAACAGTTTCATCTCCTTACTTCCACACTCCCATATCACTCTTGTTTACAAACTGAACAGCTTCCATTGGTGGAAACATTTTTCTGTTCTCCATCCCAGCCATCTAATAAGCACTGATGACCTGTGGCATCTACTTCTGAAAATTCTCTCCTTTACTTTATTCATTATTTTGTACTGAGCACCAAAGGGCTTGGAGAAGACAGTCCCTCACCCTTTGTTTTTAACTAATAATTGTGTAAAAATACTCAAATGTGAGACAAATAGCAGTAACTTCAGTGGAAGGAGTTTAACAGCACCGTGCTTGGGGGTCTCTGATAGTGTCTCATCTCTTCTTTTTGCTTTTCCTGGGAGCAATGTCAGAATATATAAGATGTTCAACAAATATTCATCAAATTAAAGCAACTTGAAGTGCCATGCATGCTGTCATCTTTTTTCTCATTCTTCTGTGAGCTGCGGTCTCTTTATTGACTCCCCAGTAAAGAGATCACCTGCAATAGGAGAATCAGACTCTGTAGAAGAACAAAGGTCAAATGGAGTTATGCATCTCCCCAAGTGCTGCTTTCTGGATAGAAGATCCAGGGACACAGAGAAGACAGGCGAGGTCGGAGAGAAACACAACAGAGACTCAAGAACTATTGACCATCAAGCCCTGTTCCTCATGTGCCTGTTTTGCTGTAGTTTCTTAATTTAAATACAATTTGTGTGTTCTTCTCAACTTCAGCACCAGATGCTGTCAGTCTTGAATTTGTGGGTAGATAACGAAGCAGAAGCTGGGAGGGAAAAATCTTTATTTATAATGTGAACAGGCTTGAATAATTAACTTGTTCTTCATTATAAAATAAATGNAAAAGGAGAAAATAAAACATAATAAAAGGAAACGACGTACAAACATAAAAAAGCAGGAGAGACCAGCACTGGGCTGACTTAGCTGGAAGGAGTAAAAGGCTCCATGAAATTTGATTGAGGCTAAGTAGACAGAAATGGGGCTGGAGGGGTGTCTGTATCTTGTGCTCATTGTTGATGGGCTTGGAATTTAAAGAAAGAGAACACCGTATAATAATCTTAAGCATGAGCAGAACTGACCAAATTAGTCTTGGTGAGGGAGGATGTTGAAACAGATAGAAGATGTCAAAATGTGGAGTTTGGGAGAATGTAAGGTTCTCTCATTTAGACTTTGACAATAAATCTGAGTAGATGGTGCTGAGTGTCAGAGAAAGCCTGAGGGGTCTGGGGGAGTCCCTCACATTTCTGACTTGGACAGACACATGAGAGGATGACTATTAGAAGGCACACCTCTGGTTCTCTTTGGTACAGTGGTCAGGACTCTCATCAAGTGGTCTCATTGCTCTTGATTGCTCCATCGTCCTCACTAGGACTTAGAGAATGTTCTTTGTAAGAATTTATTTTCTTCTGAGTGAATTGAAGAACTACCTCTTTCTATTTTACTTTTTATGCTTGCTCACTATTTCAATTAATGAAATGGAGGCCGGAGAAGAGCTGGAGTAGCTGCAGAAGGAAGAAAACGAGCAAGGTTTTCTCTACTGTGCAGTATGTCAGCTATTAGGGGACTTAGTTGAGAGTATTAGATTCCTAGAGTTCCAGAGAGAGCAGAGTTTACACATGAGAACATGGATGTTCCTGATGGGGGAATTCTTACAGTGTGCACTGAGTGACTAGAGAATTAAGTTGTAGAGGGATTCCTCCCTCCTCAGACTTCAGAGCAGATTTGCAGTCTTCCATATCTGTGGGTCCCTCATTTGAGCATTCAACCAACTGCAGCTTTAAAATATAGAAATCTTACGTCTGTGCTGATCCTGTGTAGACTGTTTTCACATGTACTACTAATTATGAGTCATCTAGAGATGATGTAAATTTTGCTACCTGGGGGGCAGTGTGAGGATGTAGTGGATCTGGTCCCCCAGCATTGTTAAGTCGGGAAAATTGTATTTTTAATGAAATGTTTCTCCTATTCAGTACTTCAATTAAAAGAATTANTAATTTAAACACTTCAATCTATGGTGGGGGAAGGAAGGAAAGAGGAAGAGAAAAAATGGGGGGAGTGTGAATGAACACGTGATTTTTCCATTTTTTTGTAGATTTGTTTGCAGACAGACATATTTTTGTGCGTGTTTGACTGCATTCTGTTTTGATGTATGCATGCGGATGTATTTGTTTATGAGAGGATAAACTAAAAATGGTTTTCTTGTGAAAGTAGTTTAATATACACATGTACATATAAGTAGTGTACCTATATGTAGGATATTTTCATGAGATATAACAAATTTCAAAAACATTAATAAATTTATATCTATCATTATATTAAATTTCAACATGAAGTAACTATCTCAAGAATTTACAAATGAACATATATTTAGAAGTGCAACTATTAAAGCCACACTGTAATATATTTGCATATGTTTACTTTTATCCTTCGTAATTGTAAAATTTACAGAAAAAAAAATCTCATAAAAGTTGTTGGTACAAAATAATACAGGATGGGGTTAAAAAGGGTGACCCACAGAAAACGACGGCTGTTCCTGCATATTCCCAAAAGTGATATCTTTGCATGTGTTTCTGTTCATCAGTGAAGTTTCCAGAAAAAGCCATGAAAGAAAGACTGGAGCCAGTGGCCACTTAGGACAAGAGGCTGATGTGAACGAGTCTGTATCATACCTCAAANAAAGAGGGGGAATAATGAGTGTGATGCAAAGACAGTGGACTTTGACATCATTTGGAATGGAGTGTGAAACAGCCTTGTCACTTAAGAGTTGCTTGGTGTGGAACTCAGTACCATCCCCTTCAAGGTTTAATTTCTTCATTGATTCAATGAAATTAAAAATCCCTACATGTCCTGTGAGAGTGATCCTTACTGGAGGAGCTCTTGGCAGCTGACGGCTGCTGAACAAGGGAGAGTTAACATCCTCTGTGGCTGTGGCTGCTGGTAGGATGCCTGTCCCCAGTAGACGACATTACACCCGTGAGACAGTTCTAATGGGACTCAGAGGCTTATCAATAACAACAAAAGAGAGTGTGAAGCTGGCAAGGAGCTGAGGATGGGGCTATAGGAGGAGCAGAAGGGAGAGAGTGGAAGACTGATATGATCAACATACACGGTACAAATATATGGTATTTGTGAAGCATACAGTTTTTAAAAGAGTGTCTGTGTGAATCTAGTAAACTGGTATAAATAATATGACTCATTGAATCTAGGAATGATGTAAGATTGCATCAGCTGATTCAGACTCAGTGACCAAATGTAAATGATGTTGACAGAGCAGCTCACTCTTTGTACACTGAGGACTGCTATTTAAGAAGACAAGTGAGAAGATTTTGAATCATGCTGGCTGGGACACGACTGAGAAACACACTCAGCTACTTTGCTGGGAATAATGCTCTCAAGGACTATATTACTATCAAGGATAGCCACAAGCTACCATTTTCTCAGAGCCCAGGCTTCTGCCTCTGTCCCCAAAGCTCAGCCCAGTGGTACTCAGAAGAGAAGGACGCTGATGCCCTCTCTACCTCCATTCTCCTTTTCAGTGCCCACTTGAAAGAAAGGAGTGTGAGCAGAGATGCTCCACCTCAAGCCAGCTGCTTATGATTATGAGAGCAGGATTTATTTTGTGGGTGGTGTGACAAAAGAAAGCTGGCCTGAAAGATGTGCACAGGAATGTGTGTGAGCGGCCTGCGTCTGGGATTCTGCTAGAATCTGGGTTCCTGGACTGTGCTCGCTCTCTGCAGTTATCTGCACTATGAAGCCAGGATGAGCTCAGCATGATAATTAGGGCCAGTATCATATTTAAGCAATTGTCTTATTAATTACTTTGAGGGGAATGAAGACTCAATTTCTAATTCGTGTGCAGTTTAACNGGGAGAAATGTAATCCATATGGTGCTTATTCAATTACATTTATATCATCAAATTAGACTGTCTGTCTTTTTTTTCTTTTTTGAAGCTAAGAAATCTATTGAGTCTTTTAAACTTGTTTTTAAGTCTATTATATAAAAACAGGAAGTCATGTTTGCCTTTGAGAAAACCACTTCTCTTTCCACGAGTTTTTGGATACCTGCAAATCCTAAATTCATTTCAATCACGTGGAAAGCAGATCCTTAAGCTTTGGGACAAATGTCTCAGGCCAGGGGAGGGAGCACATTGTTTAAGAACCNTGCTCTTGCAAAGCAATCTCCGCTCCTGTATCAAAAGATGCTCAGAAACTGCTCCGACGCTGTCACTGCCTACCTACTCTGCAGCCGTGGATGAATTCCTCAGCAGCAGCCAGTTTTAATTTACAATTCACTTAAGTTCTGGGATCCGAGGTTTCCAATGCCTTGCCCCCCTAACATGTTTTTAATTAAAAAAAAATAATCCTATGATTCTATAATTAATAAAGAATTAGAAGATGCTACCCTTACATGCTATTTTAAGCATGCTCTTTTACAGACTGTTTGATCTTCACAAATTATTAAAACTCTAGGCCATTTTTATCATCTATAACTACTGCAGGTCCTAGTTCAGAATAATCACTCTCTATCATGCTTCATTCTTTTGATTTTTCTTCCTTTTTTCATCTTCCTCTTTTCAGTTTCCTCTGAACTAGAACTTAGCTTGTATTTTCACCCCTTATTAGTACGGTAAATGTTTTCATTGAACAATTTCTTCTCAAAAGACTCATCTGTAAGATTGAGCTCCCATAGCTCATGAGCTGTTAGAAGAACAGACAGTTGTTTTTATTTGGAGACTTTTATACTGCCATATTCTTATTTGTCAAATGGGTAGCAACAATTTGTAAAGTGGTTGTAAGACCTCCAGATGACTTTAAGGAGCCCACCGGGATAAATGNCCTTAGTCATATTTGTCATCAAGTGCACTGCAGTATAGTTGTTTGAAGTAACTAGGAACAATGGATGGGGCTATTTGTTGTTCAGAACAATTCAGTTTGTAGGTTTGACCAGAATAAAGGTAAACAGTGGATTCTGATATTGAGACTTTTAAATAATTTATTATAACAACATTCTCAATACAATTGCATTGAACTTTGTGAAGCAAAGTATATTAACCAGTTTATTAAGGCACTTAAAAATTTTGGTAATAAACATAAAAAATAGTCCGTGTGATTGTGAGTGTTATAATTGGTGAATATACTTCTAATATCCTACCAAGGAAGTATAGATTGGAGCTAGAGACATGGCTCTGGGTCACAAGCAATAGCTGCTCTTACAGAGAACCCAAGTTCAGTTCTCAGCATCAGGTGTCTCACAATCTCCTTTAATTCCAGTTCCAGGGCATCTAACACCCTCTTCTGACCTCCACAGGTACCGGTACATAAAGGGCATATACCCACACAGACACACATCCCTTCACATAAGTAAAAATGATAAAGAAAAGAAAGAGTAGGTAAATTTCTCCAACACACAGTTTAAATTGGGAATAAGCACAAGGACATGATGCTTTCTAATACTGTTTGGAGGCGGAGGGCAGTAAGCTAAGCACCTGTCCTATTAGCTCTGCTTTATTTATTTCCCCCAAAGTCCTCTGGGTAGGAATTATATCCTGGAGCTTTTCTTAACTTTCCTAACTAGGTCAAACTACAAATACTGCACTTTTGTCCAATGTGTTTATCTATTTGCTAAATGCTCCTTCTTGGTCCATAACTCTTTTCTTCTTTGTCTGATGAAGGAAAGAAGTGAATGCACCCTCATCAATCCATGCCAGTGTGAAGGTCCCTGAGTGCATGTAAAGAGAGTAAGAGGCAGTAAGTAAAGTGCGTAGAGTGGGCACTAAATCACTTAGTGCCTAGCAGAAGCAGATACACTGGAGGACTGGACTGCAGCAGGGCAGCTCAGTACCTTTCTCTGTTAATGACAATTACAATCAGGGTAGGATTTCCTGCCCTCAGCCCCTTACCAGTTTTGCTCCTGTGTTTGCACAAGCACAGTTATGGTTTCACAAAGCAAACGATTCTCTTCCATGCACCACACTTAGCAAATCTTTGAGAGTTGTCTAATTTTCCTCTAGCATTTTTGGTCAAAGGACAGTTGTATTTATGGGGTTCTCTCACTTACTTGGCTTGACAAAACATGGAAGGACAATGGCTATGCAAAGTGATTTTTTTAGTTAGTTTGTTTTTTGCTTAGGAGTTATCAAATAACTTAAACTGCAACATGAAGGCACTTTGGTTATCCTAGCTTCTTTCCCATGTGTACACCTTTGCACACAAGCAAGTTAATTTATGCAACACTGCATAAATGGCTTCTGTGCTTGGTTATGTGTGTTAAGTAACGGAGGCATGAGAGCAAGAACATGTGTCGGAATGGAGCTATGAGTGGCTTGATATGTATATTTGCATATACATAGTAGATGTTATTAACCAGCAAGTATGCTAACAAATTTAAGAATTGAAAGAGTCTTTAAAGATAATATTTTAAGGTGGTTTTATAGTGTTTGAGTTCTCTATAAAACATTTTCATCCTAGGGTCTATTAGTCAGGCCTGAATATATATCAGTTGTGAGGAAAATTCTTGCCTCTCTAAGTTGTTCATTGTATCTTTACACTTTTTCATTTGAATTGTGTTTGGCTGTGTTTTACAAGCTTCTAGACCCACAGCAGGGGCTTGTCTGTAACACTTGCATTTGAGAGGAGAGCAGGGTGTTCTCCCTCTAAGAATCTGCTGCCACAAGCAGGCTGTTCACAGGAAAGGTACTTGTGTCTTGTTCACAAAGGAAGCCTCTTGAAGTATGTGTATCCAGGGTATGTGAAGCTGTGGCTCTTGGATTTCTCTTGGCTCTTTGAGAGACACCCTTAGCTGTGTACTTCAAAGCTGTCTGTCCACTTGCAGCACTTTGTCAACAAGCAAGGAGAGCTTTAGGACAGAAGGCCAGGGCATAGCCAAGCTCTTGAAACCCTTTGCTGGGCCTTGGGGGCGAACCTACACTTACAGACAGGCTGGCTGCCAAACATTAGCTAAAATACTCACACTTGTTTTTGACAACAGGGATCAGGTTTGGTTTCATCAACTGCTATTTTGGGTTCAGAGCTATGGCAAAAATGTCTCCAGATTCCGGGTGGCCGTGACGCCTCTGTAAAGGCACTGCTGTTGAGCGGTTCTCTGGATACCATGCTTTCAGGGACTCAGCTGTGTTGGTGCTTTCTCCAGATTCAGCCCCAAAATGTGAGGGTGGAGGCCTAACAGGAGCTTCTGAGGAGGAGGAACTCCAGGGACAGGTCTCTCTGGGAGTCTCCCTGCTTGAGCTGAGTCTGACAGGCAAAAGCAGCAGTAAAAGGTGCCTTCCAAGGGCCTGTCTCTGATGATGGATGAGTTTGGCCTTGCTGCCTGGGGAACAGACAGCAGTCAGCAGAACACAGATGTTTCAAGGCAGCCAAATTAATCTTCAGTGGGAATGTGCAAGTTGGACCCTTAGTAGAATGTCTAAAATCCCAGTGTAATTGCAAAGCAAGAGTTAACTTTATGGAATATACCTTGACCTAAAACTCTCAGAACTGAATGAAGCTCAGAAGACACAGGATTGAAGGATGCGTGACTTTCTAAAAAAAAAAAAAAAAAAAAAAAAAAAAAAAATTGCTCATGCATGTGTGAAAGAGTGCACAGCCAGGAGAGGCACACTTTGAAATGCACACTTGTTGCCATCCTTCTTCTGGAAAGAAGGAGCTCTGAGTAAGCCCTATCTGGTTGGACTAAATCCATACACATATAGTAGAAGGCAGAGCAAGATTTGATCCATAAAAGTCCTTGGCTGAGAAGTTCGTTTTATTAGAGAAATCCTTCCAAGAAACATGCATGAATAGGACCTATTCCCCACCTCCTGTTTTTTTATATAATAAAAGAGAATTTGACAACTAAATTTGATTAAAGTCGCTGCTTGGCTGTGGAGAAATCTGTGTGAAATGTTTTTGACTTCATAGATAAAATGCATCTTCTGTAGCATTTATTCTCACAAATTAGAAAGGAGGGGGTGATATGTTCACCTCTGGATTGATGTCTGGCACTGTGCAACTGTTAGGGACTTCATTTCTGATTCTCAAGGTACGAGGGAGAAGTGGAAGATCTGTTGAATCAAGCCTCCTTTCTAGTAGGGTTTCTGAATGAAAGAGGAAAGGGAAATCAAGAGAAGAGATTTGGGCCATAAATAGAATCAGAAAATGCATACTTAATTTTCTATAATATCATATAATACATATGTAAATTACTGTGCCAGATATCTGGTAAATCCAACAGCAATTAAGGCTGCATATCTGAACCAGGAAGATTTAAGCATATGAGGCATCAAATAAGTTCCATCAAATGACTTTTCAGTGACTGCTCATATACTAACTACTCAGAGACAAGAAGCCATGTGCATAAGGCCAAAATGCATGCAATTTGGACAGAGTTCAGTACAGTTTGGAATTTTAGATAGTTTCTTATGAAATAAGGGCAATGATTCCCCATCTTCTAAGGCTATTAGGAGGAGGCTTCAGAATCAGTTTTGGAGGTACCTGATGAGAGACCCCATTCCTGTAAGTGACAGAGAATGGTTGCTTCTCTGGCTCATTGTTATAGTGAAGGCTTATATTTGAGGTGCATTCTGGCAACACCTCAGTGCCTTTGTGTTCATCTAAACTTTCATGCCTTTGTCAGAGAAACAGGGGCTGGAAATGTCATCCATTCTAGGGTTAAACAGAGAAGTTGACTTACATTTCTGAAGAGGAGCCATCTGCTTCTTGGATTCCCTCCCTCCAACAGTTAAAAATATTATTCTCTAGATGAAAGTAAGTAATGGAATTTTCACAATAGCTTTAACTATCCATTAAAATTTGCTTATGGATTGAAGTTGAAAACTTCATAATTAATAGGAAATAAGTAGGTAACTTAGCAGCCGGATGGAGGAGAGTGGGATGGGATCCTCAATCTCCAGATAAAACAATCAACCCAGAATTTCAGTTCTGGTGAAAAGAGTCTTCAAAAGGAAGGTAGGATAAAGACAGTTTTGGTTAAAGAGAGCAAAAGGATTTTAACCCCAGGAGACTTGCTGTGCCAGAGTCATTTAAGGAAGCTGTGGTGAGANCATCAGGAGAGACATGGAGGCTCTGATGGGTGGAGCCTCATTTCTAGTGGGATTTCCAGAGGAGAAAAAGGAAAGCAAAGAAGGAGATTATGGCTATAAACAGAGTCTGAAAAGACACTCTAAGCTTTAAAGCAATAAAGAATAAAATCAAATAGCAACATGTGCTGAGTATAGAGAAAGATAAATATGTGAGCAGAAATAAGAGACATGCTTTTTCGTTTTTCAGTTTCACTAACGAATACTCTTTGATTAAAGCAAAAGGCAATGACAATATATTGTGAATTTTGTGTATGTATCCTGCAAACCATTCCCAGCATCTTGTGCCCACTATAATAAATAAAAATTAATNAAAAAAAAACCTGGAGCCAGATATTGGGATGAAAACTGAAAGATCAGAGAAGCAGAGAAAGCCACAGCCAATCTCACCTCGTCAACTCCAGGAATCCTCTGACTGAAAGCCTCTGAGTCCTCACCCAAAAGGGTCTCAGCTAAACTGCTTTAGTTCCTGTTTCCTCACGCCTTATATACCTTTCTCCACCCAGCCATGTCACTTCCTGGGATTAAAGGCTTGTGTGCTTCCCAGTACTGGGATTAAAGGTGTGTGTCACCACTGCCTGGCTCTTTTTCCAGTGTGGCCTTGAACTCACAGAGACCCAGACGGAGTGATAGAATTAAGGGTGTGTGCCACCACTGTCTGGCCTCTATGTCTAATCTAGTGGCTGGCTCTGTCCTCTGATCCCCAGGCAAGTTTATTAGGATACACAATACATCACTACAGTGCTGCACACTTATAATCCAAGTGTTGAGAAAGTGGAGACAGGCGGATCCTTGAGGTGCACTGGCCAGCTGGCTTTGTACAGTGGACCAGTAACAGACACTATCTTGATAAATAAATAAAAGAAGATGCTGGATGGTGGCACCTGGAGAACATGCAAGGCTGTCTTCTGGTCTCTATATGTAAATATGTTCTTGTACACCTATACACATGAACAACCATGCATGCACACACAAACTCACACTCACACAAAAAGGCAGAAAATGTATTGTTACAATTATTAAATAATGGTACAGATAACTGCCTGGTGACATGAAATAACTTTAGAGAGGATGTATGGTGTAGATATATAGGATGCCTCTTAGCAGAGTGGCTGGATTGTGTGTGAAGGCTGCCTAGGCAATCATGTGACCTAATTGCATTCCATGATGGACTAAACAAGAGAACCCTGGAAGATGTTGTCCTAACTTGCCACTTTCGGAATCAAGGTGGTAAC
>LZPO01046337.1:0-12933 GCA_001675575.1 Neotoma lepida
TACATGCCTTCTTTTGGTCTCAGTCATCCTGTTTAAAATTTGCATATATTACAGTTTCTGTTTTCTGTGATAGATATCTATAAATTTTGTCAGCCTAATCTCACAAACCAGCCATTTATTCAGCATATTGAAAAATTTGTCATCCTAAAAGCACCCCACATTTCACCTCTGATCCTGACTTTCCCCAGATCCCTGGCAGCAACTAATCTAAAACTGTTTATATATTTTTGTCTTGTCCGAAATTCCATACAGTTTGAATACTAAGCCTTTTAAGTGCTTATTTGACTTATGTGACAATGCACATTTCAGTTAATCTGGGTTTTCTAAGGTTTAATTCTAAATGTAATTTGTAACTATTGTTTTATTATATGAATGAATACATTTTAAAAATCTATTTACAGATGGGAGAAATTCCATTTCTTTTGGATAATTATGAAAAAATGTTGGTTTTGGTTTCAAGTTGTGTTGTAGAAATAAGATTTCTGCCTAAATTAATAAATATAGAGGCCTATGGTTTCTGATTATTGAGTCTATATTTACCTTTGTGAAAAATTAAGACTTCCAAAATTGATGGACCATTTTGTATTCTCATCAGCAAAGGGAATTCTCTTTTCTTCACTCTCTCAGGTTGTTACCATTGCATTTTATTTAGTGACACCAGTACTTGCGGAGATAAATCTCATCACTGTTTTCACTTGCAGTTTTCCAATGAAAAGTTCAGGTAAGCATCTTTTCTTGTGTTTACATGTCATCTTTGGAACTTCCTTGTTGAGATGTCTTCTGCTTAGATTTTTTTTTCAGTTCTGATTGGATCATTTGTTTTATTACTGTTAAAATGTATTTTTCTGTGATTAAAAACATATAACAGGAAAGTGTTCTTGTAACCATTTCAGAGTGTATAACCAGGCATTACTGATTTCAATTCAGACCTTAAGTACAGATGCTTGACACATTCATGAACAAAACAATAAAAGGAGGCTTGGTAATGAATCTTAAAGTTTCACTGACAAGATCTCAGATTTATTTCACTGACTATTGAATCAGAGTCTTCTTGACCATGGGATTACCCATTAAGTCAGTCAAAATCCTTACCAATTGGCCATAATACTATGTGATGTCCTGGGAATTTTACTAGAAAGATACCATTGCCTTTTTCTATTGTCTGGAGAGGACAAAATATTCACATGAAATGCAAAGTGGTCTTGGTGTGGATCAATGAAGGGAGGGGAGAATAGTGTGACCAATTAGAGGTAGAGAATTTTTTGTAAAATTAACGTGTGTGTGAGTTCATGCATGCACGTGTACCTGTGCAAACTTGCCATGCATACTTGCCGTGTTAATGCAGGTGGAGACCAGAGGACAACTTGTAGAAGTTGGTTCTCTCCCTCTACTGTGTGCGGCCTGGAGATGGAGCCTAAACTGTTGCATTTGGTGGCAAACGCACTTACTTATGGAGCCATCTCAGCAGCCACCTAGATATGGAGAACTTTATATAAATGTGACCTAGAGTGCAGCACAATGTTTCACTGGCCAGATTCTCCTTTATCTATCAGTTAAAACCATTGGCAAATTGAATATGTGGGTGTGAGGTAAGACAGAGTAAGTAATTTCTCATGGAGCTAAAAACCACTTTAAATGCTTTGAATATATTAAAATTAAACTTTCATTAACTTTTCCTCATTAAACAATCATTTGAATCCACTGTTTCAATTTTACAATTAACTCCATCGGTAACTGGTGACCTCTGACAAAAGGCTTCCAAGTTTGCCTTGTGACATGTTGTAACAGCAGGGAATGATACCACTTGTAGGCAGAGTTTTCCTATCCCAATCCTTGTTCCCAAATAAAGGGCAGCTGCTTCCCAAATTGCCACACAAAGTTTTATATTAATTATAAATGCTTATCCAATAGCTCAGGCTTGTTACTAGCAAACTCTTACACTTAAATTAACCCATATTTCTTATCTGTACTTTGCCACATGGCTTGGTGTCTTTTTTCAGTACAGCATGCCCATCTTGCTCTCTCTGCATCTGCCATGACTCTCTGACTTTGCCCTTCTTCTCTCCAGCATATTCTGTTTGGCTTTCCTGCCTAGCCTTATTCTGCCTTGCTATAGGTCAATCAGCTCTTTCATTAACCAATAAGAGTAGTACGTATTCACAGCATATGGAAGGATTATTCCACAGCAACCACTGTAACAGAATTTCAATAAATTGTATTACTGAGATCCTGACAATCATCTCAACCTGCAGTTTCATTCAGCAATAATTTCAAATGCAAGGTTAATCATAATCTCTTTTCTTTCCTTGAGATTGGAACCTTCAAAGATGAGGTGGCCTTACATGAGATCTATTAAATGTGTTATCTTTGCAGGAATTGGACAGTCATTTATTTCCTAATATCAAAATGAGATCAATGACTCCAGATATCAAGCAGCAGAGTTCTGTCAAACATTTTGGAATATAATACATGCCCCAGAAAGTTCAATGCCAGCTACTACAAAATATTGTTCCAAATCAGGACAAACTACCTAATTTACAGATCATGGTGACAATTGTAAACATAATTAAGAATTACAATGGTGATGCCAGAGCATTAAGCCATCTGTGGTACCCCAGCAAGTGATGATCTTCTAATGCCACATTGTTCAGGGGACTCCTCCTAGCCCAGATAGTGAGTCTTGCTCAAGCCCTGCTACTTCTATCCTTGCTTGAGATTCTTCAGGTATCCTACAGGATTCTTTATAGGATTAAAAACATGTTTGTTTGTTTGTTTATTTGTTTATTGTATTTCTGCTTATGTATGCATGAGGCACAATTGACAAGTGGAGTCAGAAGACATCTTGTGGATGTCCATTCTCTCTTCCCACCATGTGGTTCCAGGGGTCAAACAAGGGCCTTCAGGCATGAATCTCGAGGATGGAGGTAATGAATTCCCTTTGCTTACAGTCAGTCGTCTTTAGAGTTCTGTTCAGGCAAGACACTAACTTTTATTTTGGGACTTTAAGAAGGCATGAGGGACCACTTTATAGAAATACAAAAAAGCAAGTACGTGTAATATCCAGAAATGATAGAGCAATAATTAGAGAATATCTGCAGAGTTTCTCTTTCCTTCCTGTATTTAAATCTTCTTGAAGGGAACAAGGAAACAATTACATATCTTATTTAAGCAATTAAAATCTGTTGATTTCACCATCTAATGAGGAGTAAAAAGGAGTCTAATGGTGATTTATTAGTTAGTATAAGCAGTATTATGGAATAGAAGCAAACACTTCCCTGTTAATGACTACACACAGACAAGGCTCATTTTTCTTTTACCCAGTATCTTGTGAGTGTCTTATAAAGTCAACTGACATTTATGTATGACTGAAATTATCACTAACTTAAAACTTACAAAAATCTCTTTCTTCAGTGGTGTGGCCACTGATAAGTAGATCTCTGCTCCAGTTAGGGAGTAGTAAACCTGGCCTGAGATATAATGTTCAGTGATAGAATGTAGTTTCTATATTCCATAATTGTAGTTTTTCATTATAGGCACTTGAAAGTACCCTACTCAATTTTGTCTTCATTTTACACACACATGCACGCACGCACACACACACGCACGCACACACACACACAGAGACAGAGACAGAGATGGACAGACAGACAGACAGGGACAGAGAGGTGGGTATGTATATCTGCAGTGTTGTGAATTAAATACTACCTTGCATATATTAAGTGGACATTCCACCATTCAGTTTCATTAACCAGACTCCTGTCCTATTTAAACAGGAAACACACTTTCATTGCTAATAGAACTTTGCCTTAGAAAAAATACAGCTACACCCATTATGTCTTTTGAGTCTGGATAATATACTCGCTAATGCAAAGTCAAGGTAGAAGGCAGATGATAGGTTTCATTTTAATGAAGAATTTTATACAGCTTTAGAGACACAAACGAGACTTATGGCTCTTTAGAAGCCGTAGTGTCTAAAACCAAAATCACTTCAAAAACTATTTTCTTGAAGTTAAATGCCGATCAAATAGACTCTAATCTACTCAGCATTTGTCTGGTGTCATTTGCTACAATGCCTAGAAATGTAATGGGACTATTTAGCATTTATGGAGAACTTTCTATTTTTTTAAAGAAAATATGCTTCTCAGCTACTTTTTAATCTTCTCCATGAAACTTGATTGGCCAGTTGGACCCATGTTCCAGGGTACTGTAAAAAATTAATTAACACTGATAAATCTGGGTGTCCAAGGACAGGACTATCTGCATGTTTTGCAAACACTGATAAATTGGGATAGAAAATTAAACATTGCACAAACTGAAGCTTCAAGATGTCTTCAAGATGACTGGTTAGTACCAGATACCTCAATGGTTTCATTCACACTTGATGCCATCTCTTAGTAGATGCAGACCTATCATTCAAGATGACTGGTTAGTACCAGCTCATTTACACTTGATGCCATCTCTTAGGAGATGCAGCCCTATCATTCAAGATGGCTGGTTAGTACCAGTTCATTTACACTTGATGCCATCTCTTAGGAGATGCAGCCCTGTCAGTCATGCTAGGTTAATAGAAGTCTCTGAGAAGACAATCTTCAAATTATGCAAAACTAGCATTTCATCTCCTTCATTTCCTTTTCCCCAGTGGTTGACACTCACTGGTATGGCTTGACACAATGGCTTCATGAAAGAACACAGGACAAGGAGGTCAAGGCCATGTTGACTCCAGTATTGGACTTTTGAGATTGTATGTACTATAGATTGCAAAGAAGGCAATGGAAACTTCTTCATAGTTGATTCTGGACACATGGAGACCAGAACAATTCCTGTCAGGGCTAGCCTGATGCTATGGATCAGGAAACAATTCAAAGTATATGAAGAGAAATTCNCNCCTCCTGGAAGAAGCTTTGGGGGTTTACGGCCACAGAATCCTTTCTTCCCATCACCAGAGCATGTCTTTTTTGTACCTGCACATGGCTATCTTAAAAGACCATTTTGAATGCAGACACTATTTATATGTGTGTATATCTTCCTTGCTCAAATGTCAAATACCTCTGATCAGGGTTTTTTTCTCTTTTATATCTTTATATACATTCTCAATTTTTAATATAGGATTTAGGCACATGGATTTCTGATTCTGGTGTCTTAAATATATTTTCAACACTCTTAACTTAATCTTAAAGTTTTAATTACAATTAATAACATCAACATCCACTTGGACATTTTCAAGGTGTATCCATTTTCTGTCATGAATATATCTATTCCTAGGTGAGGTGGTGTATATACAAAGAATGATTTGGTAGGATTTTCTGACCTAATTCACTTAAATTTTTTGAAGGAGAATTTTTGTAAGTGTACAAAAGAAAGAACCCAACACAAGCCTGGAGTTAAGCAGAGACACACACACAAAAAGACACTTTGTTCATATTCTGCAGGACTCAATTTGTGTCTTCTTATTTAATACGGTATTACTAGATAGAGGAAAGCACTGCCTGCTTTGTTTCCCTCCTGGAGTGCTTTGAACTCTGCTGGAATTACAGCATGTGGTATAGTGTGTGACATTTATTTATTTACATAACTGCTTCTAATAGTAGAATGTAAACTCCTTGACAGGAAGACATGGCATGTTTTATCTCTGTAACACTGGTGTTTGACATAAAGCAGTGTTTAAAGCGATGCTCTATATATTTTTATTAAGCAAAAATCATTTACATTTTGGATACTAGAGATTGCCACAGGCAGCTTCAAAAGCTACTTGAAGTCAATGATAGACTCATCAGATTGGATAGCCTACAGGAGATTTTGTGTAAGGCCACCATAAAACCAGCTTGTTTCCCTGTCTTTGGAATAGGATGAGAAAATCTGATTAAATAAACTATAATTATGACATGTACACCATAATTTGCAGCAGACTTCAAAGCAGGGTTTCTGTCCCAAATATACACTAAGTCCAACAGTGCTCTCTAAGCAAGTTTGCTTTGCAATTATGATAGGAATGTGGCTAACATGAGTGCTCCAAACACTGAGAGACTATGTCGTTGTGGGGAATATGCGATGGATGGTGATAGACAAATATAATTGATGCAATTTCAAAGATGCCACTGGAGAAACTTCAGGGAATTTATCTTTATCTCCTTTTCTTCATCTTCTCATTTGTGCTGTAAATGATAAATTACAAACAAGCTAAGCTGCATTTTAATTTTTTTTCTTTTTCTTAGTCTTGTCCCCTGTTTATTGAGAACTCGGAGAGATTGGACTGATTTGTGAGTCTTAATTTAATTAAGATTTAAATGGCAATCTGCTTACTTCATCTTCCATTCAATTTGCATCAATAAGCACCTGCCAAAGGTACATCCAGAGCGTTGTGATTGAAAGTTTGTTTCAGTAATTATCATGTCAACCTCAGCCTTTCTTATTTTTCTTTTTTATGAGTTCTACCATTACCACAGTTACATTCTGTTAAACTGTCTTTGATTGTCTGAGTTAAACTAGACATAAAAACAGGTTTTGAAAGAGGAAAAAACTCATTAATTTCACCATAAGAAAAATTAATAAATTAAATAAAAAATTGTAAGATGAATTTCTAAACGGTCTTATTAATAAACACACGGAGCAAGAAATAGGGGTGAAAAATCTGACAGAAATCAGAGGAATTAGGAACAAGCCACCAGCTAGCCTCACCTCACTAACGCCGCTGCTTCCAAAGGAGAGAGAAACGAAGAGAGAGCAACTTTCTGTCTAAGCAAGCTTTTTATGCCTGTCTATTCTGCTAACTCATTTCCTCTCTCCACCAAGTTACATCACTTCTTGTCTGTCTGCACAGACCTCCAGAACTCTATGGCTGATGATGGGATTAAAGGCGTGTGCCACCGCCTTCCAGCTGGTTCCCTAGTGTGACCTTGGACTCATAGAGAATCAGATGGATTAAGGGCGTGGACTAACATTACATGACTTTCGTTTTCACTACTAGTGGCTGGCTGACCGTTTTCCTCCGATCCTCAGATAAATTTTATTGGGGGACACAGATAAAATATCACCACAAAAAATACATACATAACAAAAATAGGAGTCTTGCTTTATTGATGTTTGAACAAATCACACCAAATTTCCATACTTCACCTTCCAAATATTTCAAAAAGTATTCCTCTAGTCCAGGTCAGAGCTTTTTGGCCCAGCAGGTTGGTGCTCCCAGATCTTTGTGACTAAAGAGGGAAAAAAAATGTTAGTCATATAAAGAGAAAATGGAGTACTTGTCTCTTGAACAATGTTGAACTATAGCTTCCATTATTCATATCTGTCTCAAAATATTCTAAATTTGTTTTTCTACCCTCTGAAAAGTTCCTCTCTTCCCCACCAGTTGAATTACTTAAGACATGGGATAAATTCAATCATCAACTTCTTTCATGCTTCTGGGATGCTCTGTGTGTTGGTCCTTCTGGCCTTGCCCTGGTGGATCTGGTTTCTGTGCATTGCCAGCCTCTTTTCCCTTTGATGTGTTTTTGTTGTTTGTTTGTTTGTTTGTTTTCAGGCAACAAAAGATACCTCTAGTAGAGAAATAGGAGAAGAGATCAACAGGGACCCACAAGACATTTACATTTTCATCTTCACCCTGTCAGATGAAACACACTGACAAGATCTAACCAACTCCCTAAAAGCTGTATTGTACTGTGTGGTCTTTACTGAAGCTACTGGTCTTGCTAAATTTCACAAAAGTACTCATCTCAATAAGACCTCTCATAAATCCCAAACTGAGTAGCCCTAGATACATTGCTAATTGTCCACAGTTTTTCTTTCCTATCTGTCTTTGGAAATAGACATTTTATTACATTCTCCTGAATGACCACATTTGAATGACCAAATTTTTCCTGCCAGGATATTGACTAATATGCAATACCCTCTACATACATACACACTCACATACACACATATCCACATGTATAAACCGATAGATACAGATAGCTAAGACGACACATTGAGACAAGACTGTTTGCCTTTATTTGGGAGTTTTGTTGGTAACATTTTTCTCCTTTGGATGATGATGTTTCCCACACTTACACACTGACATTCATGAAACAAAAAGAGTCACAGTGAAGTCCCGTGATTCACCATCAGCATTGCCCTAGGTACTCCTTGTTAGTAGTTCTCTTATTTTTGGTGAATTCTGCAGTCTACTCCTCTATCTGAGTAGTTTCTAATCATTCCTAACTTCTTCCTGCTTATCCACTAGTTCATCTCTGACTTCAGTGAAGAAAAGCCCAGACCACTGATGTGAATTCCTCTAATTCCTTTTGTCAGCACCTTAAAATAAGGCACTTTCAGTAATAATATCTTTATTTTCCCTTCTAAGAACTATGACACCATTTTCTTTCTGAGATTCTATTCATACTTGAACGTCTCAAGCCAAGTCCTTGTATTTTTGTAGAGTTCGTCTTTGTGAAATGAATGTTTGACCTTTCAATCTCATTGATCTTCGGATTTACTTCTCTACTGAATTAGTCTTTTCTTTATAGTTTTAAATATTGTGCTTCCCCACCTTGGTTTTAAAGGTGAAATGCCTATATCTCATGGTGCTCATAGTCCAAGCACCTATACTGTCACTGCTCCATGACACTTTGACTGTCTCATTTTATGATCTAAAGCTGTGCTTTCAAAGATCATCAATATTTCTATGTTTATCAGATGCCTAAATCCTCATTTAATTAAGACCTGTGACATCTGACAGATTGGTGTATATATATTCTGTTTGCCTTCAGAAATATTTCAGGCACATTTTAGATTGAGAAGTTTTTTTTTTATCAAGTTTTATTAGTTTAACATTTTCATTCAATACATTTTGATCATATTCTTTCCCCTCCCTCAACTCCTCCTAGATCCTACCCACTCTTTATCTGACCTATTTCATGCTCTTTCTCTTAAAAAAATTAAATCAAAACAAAAAAAGTATATACATATAAACTCAAAAACTAGATATGGAGTTTTGTGGTGGATTTTCTGTACTTTTACTTTATCTCTGGTCTTCCTTTTTGGGCCCCTCAGTGAAGACTTCTCTTTTTTATCTTTTCATTGCATCACACTTTCCGGTTTGTCCTCATTTCTCTCCTCCAGTTCCACATGCTTCTAAGGTTTCAGCGATAATCTTCAGTAAAACAGCCATATGCTGTTAGTCCTGACTGCCTACCCAGAAAAATTCTCATTCATGTTTCTCTGTGTCAGGAAACATGAATCCAAATGCTACTATCTTGATAGACAGATTCATAATAAGAGCTTCTTGGATGCAAAGAGAAGCCCAAATGTTCTCGTCCCCTTCCCGCCCCCTACTCAACTCTATTACTTAAACCTGTTCCTTATTTGGGATCATTCTCTCATTTTAAAATTTTTATTGTCTGGGGCCATTCTTAAGTTCCATCCCTAGCCTCTTCCAAAACCACATGCTTAAATACATATAGGTATTCTTTTTTTTTTAATTTCTGATTAATTGTAAGCTCCATATCATGGGACCCCACAAATGCCCATGTTACACTCTATTGTTCAAAGCTGCCTCTGTTTGCATATTTTGCATCCTATTTTCCAACAAGGAGGAACTACTTGACAGCTTGTGAGCATGTTCACTTCTGTATTTTACTTTTAGGTGATCTTACCCAAATAATGGCTTCTGTCTCTGTTATTCAAATCATATGAATTTTTACAGCTTATGATATTGTCTAATATAAGTCAGAATTAAATGATTTCTTTCTCAGTCTCTCATGGTATACTGTTTTGCAACTATATGCACTACATGTTTATAGGTAGCTATTTTTAAAAAAGTAAACCTATATTTCTTTGTATTTCAACGAAAAATGAATATATGATTTTAGTGTCATCATATAGCCAAGTTCCCAAACAGAAATAAGAAGAATGTATTTAAAATGCTTAATAAATGTGTAGAACTAACAGGATATGTTTGTGAATTTGTTTAATGTGGCACTGTGATGATAGCAGTGAATCTGGAGATTCCTTACTCATTTATTTTTTAAGTACTTACTCAAGAGAGTGCAAAAACATGTATTTCTTTTCTTCTTTATTCTAAAAATTTTGTTAACCCTCTCCACTTGGTTATCAAATGGCTCTTTCCTTCATGGTGCATATGTAAACTTCCAAAGTTGTCTCACTCTATTGCATTGAGTTCTAAATTAAAAGTGTGTGGATGACTGAGAATTTATTGCAATCTAATACATTTCCCTTTCACTTTTTATGATATCATAATGCTTCTGAGATCTTTATAGCCATTAATTACTTGCTTATGATATTGCTATGAACTAGAAGGGAGAGAAACCTTCCCTGGCTTTAACCATAATCAAAGAAAGGGAAAAGCCGTAACTTGTGAAGATCTTTCACAAGCTAGGGGTATGTCAGCACCCAATTCTGACCTAGATGATTATACTTTACTTTACAAGGTTACCCTACCACCAAATTACTTTTTTGATCTTAAATATCCCTAATGAACCACCAGTTATACTGACCTTGGCCAATATTTTCAAAGACAAAATTAACCAAGGTAAAAGACTGTTGAAATCATAGTTTTCCAGGGCTGTATTAGCATCATTTTCCACAGATGGTAAATGTTATTAAATAGATTTCTCTTTATTTGGTAGAAAAGCAAATGGCTTTGTTTCTCTATGTACAAGTGATAAAAAAAATTCTAGAACAGAGTAAAACGTGCAGATTTAGTGAGGTTATACTCACAAGTCTAGAGACCTGTTTATAGTGTTTTCAAACTTGAAAATTCCCCTGTAATGACCCTAATTTGATTCAATGAGTTTACATTTCTCAAGAAATAAATAGTAGCCCGTTCATCATTCCCTGTTGTTAAGATTATGCCCATTCTTGTTCGCCTAGGCTGACTGGACTTTCAGGAATAGAGTAAATCACTTAAAGTAGAAAGGTCAATAGAGCAAGCCAACGGGCACAGCCAAGTAAATGTCAGTGCTCTGGGAATGAAAAAGAAATTGCCAAGGAAACAAAATCCCCTCTAGATTCTTCTACCTCAAAAGCTGGCCCAAGATGTGAAACCCACCTAGTCAGTGGCAAGAAGCCCAGAAATCTGAAGCACCTGACTCCTTTAAGCCAAGAATCTCTGGATGAGAAAGCTAGGTAAGTAATGGGAAAGGAGCCTCATTCTAACAGCACAGATGGCCACCACCATAGCTGCCAAATGGCTCACTGGGTATGACAAAAGAGACAGGTGATCAAACAGACAAAGGCTGAAATGACTGTTCTAAATAGTACTGGAGAATGTGACAGAGATGGGGAATAGAGGCAAAAACTGACAATTCATGGAAGTGATTGCTCTTTACCTGGCAGCATGTCCCTTGGACATCTGTCTTCCCCAGCTCTTGGATGTCTCAGACTTGGCAAGTAGAGATCAAGTGCTTGCACAGATGATGCACTTGGTTTCTGCTGGGCTGGAGGGTAAGTCACTGGGTTATGTCAGTTACTGCATCTCGATGATCAATGGGACAGTGAGAAAGTCACCATTTCATTGGTGCTGAAAAGTTCTTTCCCTCCAAACAGTGAGTCAGTTTCTCAGGTAAAAGTGGATGCCATTCAAGAATTATAAACAAGTTGAAACATTGCAGAAGCTATGGAAGATATAGATGACAGTTTTTAACGTAAGACCGACCCTATAAAATAATTAAAGCATATCACATTTCTCTTCTTTTCAATTAGACTCTTCCAGAGCTAAGTTATTTATTTGCCAATTAATATTTTGTATTCACTTTTTCCATGTGCATGTATGTGCATATTCTTATGTTTAGGTGCACAGGCTGGTGATTATGCATGCCATGGTGGTCAACCTTGGATGTCTTTTCTAAGGCCCATTATGATTTATTTTATTAAAAATAATGTGCATTGAAAGGGCCCATAAATAGTCAGGCATGGATAGAGCAGGGACTCAGGGGATCCTGTACTTCATTGCTGACCTATTAGCGAGTGACACATTCAGGAAGTAGAAAAATCATTACCCCCAGTCCTGCACCAACTGATGACCCCACCAGGGTTTAGTGGACACTTCCAATGCAGTGGTCACACAGGTGTCCCTGGTCACAAACCATGAACCTAGGAAATAGACTGTTGNAGACCGAGGAGGACAGAAAAAAGATGTGAGGGGGGAGGAAAAGGGAGCAACCAGAATGCATTATAAGCATGCAGGAAATTGTAGAACAGAATCAATCGATTAAAATGTATACACATTTAAAACTCCATATGCATATATATTTGTGTGTATGGGTGTGTGCATGCACACTGCTGCAGCGGTGTGGATGTGTGTGCATGCACTCACATCCATGTATGTAAATCAGGCATAACAATCACATGCTTGCTTTACATACATAGAGAAGAGAGGACAACTTTGTAGTGATATATTGTGTACCCTAATAAACTTGCCTGAGGATCAGAGGACGGAGCCAGTCACTAGATTANACATAGAGGTCAGGCAGTGGTGGCACACACCTTTAATNCCAACACTTGAGATCTCATGCCTTTTACTTGGGAGGCACACATGTCTTTAATCTCAGGAAGTAATATGGCAGGGCAGAGAAAGGTATATAAGGCATGAGGAAACAGGAACTCACTCTCTTAAGGCTGAGGATTTTTTTTTGTTGTTGTTGTTATTGTTATTGTTTTTTGGCTTTTCGAGACAGGGTTTCTCTGTGTAGCTTTGGAGCCTGTCCACCACCGCCCGGCAGGCTGAGGATTTCTTAGAGGTAAGAATTAGTGGCTGGTTGTTCTGCTTGTCTGATCTTTCAGCTTTCACCCTGATATCTGGCTCCGGGNTTTTTATTAAAAGACCATCTAAGATTCGAGTAACACAACCTCAGGTGTTAGTGCCCCCCTTCTGCCTTGTTTGAGAGAGAACTTTTGTTTTGAGAATGTACTCTTTACACTGCACATGCCATCATG
>LZPO01046339.1:0-12904 GCA_001675575.1 Neotoma lepida
CGAGACAGGGTTTCTCTGTGTAGCTTTGCGCCTTTCCTGGAACTCACTCGGTAGCCCAGGCTGGCCTCGAACTCACAGAGATCCTCCTGCCTCTGCCTCCCAAGTGCTGGGATTAGAGGTGTGTGCCACCACCGCCCAGCTCTGTTTTTATGTTTTAGTACTGGTACAGTCTGTCCCAGATGTCAAGTACTTTGCACTTGGAATTTTATCCATGTTGCTTCTGTAAAATTTTACTTTATTTGAAACATTTAATTTTAGGAGGAAAATATGGATCTGAGTTTTTCCTCCTTGATACTTTGGCTTTAAAATAAATGATAGTTTTAAGAACTGACTTGTTTGAATTTCAGTATGGAATACATTTTTTATTATAGTGTAAAATATTTAAATAGAGGAGTGTGGTGGTGCACACCTGTAATCTCAGCACTTGGAAGTGATGGCAAGAGTATCAGGACCAACCTTGACAACGAGATATCTCAGAAAAGCAGTAAATGAACACGTAGAGAGCTGGAAAGATGACTCAGTAATAAAGTGTCTGCCTTCATGAAAACTGAGTGTGGCAGCCCTGAAACTCATTTGCTAGCCAGCCTAGCCTATTGATGAGCCTCAGGTTCAGTAAGGGACCCTGTCTCAAAAAGTAAAATGGAGAATAACCAAGGAAAGACATCTGACATTGACTTTGGCCTCTGTAGGCAGTGCACACACACATATGTGTGTGTATACCTGCACACATGCATGTATATTGTTAATCCCACAGGTTTCAGGAGAAAAGACCACTGACCAAAATCATGCCCAAATTAACTAAAGCAAGTAATTAATTAAAGTGAACTTTTTTTTTATTTGTATACACAGGCTATTTCCCCCTAAAGGTAGGGTTCAAGAGATGAGCATTGGACATGGATGAGATAAGGGTTTTTATAGTTCAGGAGTAGGGGATTTCCAAATGGGGGATTTCCAAATAGGTGGGGTTACAGAAGTAGAACATAAACATAACAAGTTGGTCATAACAACCTTCTGAAGCAAAGACATGGTTGCAAGGTGCTCATAACAAGGTAGTCATAACAACAGATGGTCATTATATCCCTTTGAAACAAAGGCATGGTTGCTATTTTCCTGGAACAGGCAGTATAGAACCACTTGTAGTTCAGGTTACAGATGGGGCACAGCCCAATCTTTGAGAAATAGATTTAATCATAAACAGGAATGAATCTAGTTTGTCTTTACTGTAAGATGGCTTTCAAGCCTAAGATGGAAGCAGTCTGGTTTATCAATACATCCACATGAACATGTCCATACAGCACACATTCATATACACACTAAATAAATAAGGAAAGTAAAATCTTTAAAGGCAACTTTAAGTTGAAAATTCTGATACACCTAATCATCAAATCAAGCTATTTCTCACATACCAGTGTGATCTTTCAAAGCTTGAGCCAATAAAAATGAAAATTAGAATTTGCACTTCATTTTCAATCTGTTCATGTCTGACCTGCAAAATTAATGGAATATTTTTCTTACTATTTAGGAAGTACCAGAGGGGCACCAGAGTCCGGCTGCGGCTCCTGGATCTTGAGCTAACATCTAGGTTCCTGGGCGCAACCACAGATACAACTATACTAGAGGCCGATGCAGTTCTCTTAGGACTCCAAGAAAGCAGAGACTCAAAATCAAGAGAGGAACAGCTCAACAAGTGAATGAATTCTGCTTGGTTCAGTCAAAACAGGCTGTTTGAGTCCAGATAACAGTCAAGAATGCAATCAAAAAACTGTGCATAAGTGATTGAATAAAGTTGTAATGAATGAAAACTCATCATGGGTCTTCCCTGTTAGTTTTTTTTTAGCTGCACCCCCCCTTTTTTTTCCTACCCATTTTTTTCTTGGATTGGGGTAACACAAGCAATCCTGAGATTCTAGAATTCAGTCAGTGCTTTGAGTACTGTCTGGACAGATGGGGTGATTCTAACCAACACTCAATAAGTAATACAAAATGGCTTGCCTTCATGTGGAAAGTGGGCAATAAATAAGGAAAATGTATTAGTGTCTTAGTGGTTCATGCTCCGGAGAAAAACAAAGCAAAATTGCTACAAGGTTCCAAATACAGGTTGAAATTTAGGTATGGTCAGCACAAGAACAGTCACTCAGGAGGGACCTATGGAGAAAATCAAGCCACAGGAGTCTCTGGGAGAACATATTCCTGCGGAGGTGGTGGCTAGTGTTAAAGCCCCTGAGACAGGCCTGGGCCTATCCAGTTCAGAACCAGGAAGAAGCCATCATGGTGGAGTGTAAGAAAAGGAGAGGCGGTTGCAGAGAAACAAGAGAGAGCACTTATGTCCTTCAGCTTTGCTTGCTGTGATCAAGAGGGAGGCTCGCTGGAGGATTCTTGGGAGAGGAGGGAGTGTGATCTGCCTGTCCCTCTGGCTGGACCCCTTGAGATAGATGGGCTGAGTAGTCTAAAAATGAACAAGAGTTGCCATAATGAGACATGTCAGGAAACACTCAATCATCCAGGTAAGAGACCAGGGAGAGGAGTAGGAACAAGTAGAGAGAAACGTTGGATTCTGGGCATAGTTTAAAGACAGAGCCAACAGGGTCTCCTACACAGTGAATATGAGTTATGAGAAAAGGAGTGGGAGGTGACATCCAGAGTCTTGCCTTTTGCAACTGCACCCTCCCTTAACTGAGCTAGGAAGAGGTTTGAGAAGACAGTCCAGAACTCAGTTTGGAATATGTTGAAATACTTATTGGACATTTAAGTGGAGATGTCCTGGCGGCGGTTAGTAGTGGGTCTGGAGCTCATGAGATAAAAGATTAAACCATGGAAGCCACAGATATTTTATCCTGTAAGTTTGAAAAACAGAAGAAGGCAGGGGGTTGGGGACCATGCTAGCCCACGTCTATAATCCCAACATTCCAAAGGCAGAGTCTAGCCTGGTCTACATAGCAAGTTCCAGGCCAGCCACAGCTACACAGTGAGACCCTGTCTCAAAACATGAGGGTGTATGCATTGTCTTTGGCAGTTTTGTGTGTTTTAGTAGTATCATGAAGTCCTAAAGTCCAGGGGTGTAATTCAGTATAGAGCACTTGTCTTGCATGTATAAGGCCCTGAGTTTTATACTCATTGCCAAAAGAAAACAGAAATGTCTTGTCTGAAGTCCCACTAGGGCCAAGCTGATTGGTCTAACGAGCATAAACAACAAGTATCCATTTACCAGAGGAGCCAGATGAGTGGAATAATCTGGAACTGGCGTGTTGGCCAGAATGTCATACTCAGCCTCTAACAAGCTAAAATTGGAATAGACTATCTCCATGATTTTGTGCAAGAAAATGACATAGCCTTTTCTGACCTAGTCCATGAAATCACATAGCTTTCACACCTATTTTTGGTTTTTTGCTCTTTTAGGGGGGCCTGCCACCCAGCTCCCAAATAAATCACACATGGAAGCTTATTATTATTTATTAAATGCCCAGCCTTAGCTTGGCCTATTTCTTGGCAGTTTTCCTTATCTTAAATTATCCCATCTACCTTTCGCCTCTGGGCTTTTCCCATTCTCTTACTTCTGTAAATCTTACTCTTACTCCATGGCTTGCTGGGTAGCTGGCCCCTGGAGTCCTCCTCCTTCTCTATTTCTTTTTCTCCCAGATTTCTCCTATATNTTCTCTCTGCCTGCCAGCCCCGCCTATCCTTTCTCCTGCCTTGCTATTGGCCATTCAGTTCTTTATTAGACCATCAGGTGTTTTAGACAGGCACAGTAACACAGCTTCACAGAGTTAAACAAATGCAGCATAAACAAAAGTAACACCTTAAAATAATATTCTGCAACACACACCTTCCCTGGTGTTTGTAAAAAGTGGGAATGCCATCTCACTGTGAAGGGGAGGGCAACAGTACTTCACATCTTACTAGAGATGTGGTATGGTTCATATGGAGATGAAGGATGGGGGCACTGTAAAGAATGGACTCTACCTCTAGGTGTAGACATGTCCTTATCTCCTCCCTTCAGGGTTAATCCAATGGGGCAGGCCTGGGACATGACGAGGTAACTACCCCTAGCAGGTTTCACAATAAGATAATGTCCCACTAGTATAGTCCCTGTGGTGTGGCTTGGTCAGATAGCCTTCCTGAGGCCCAACTCACAAAGGTGGAACTATGTCTTTTTGTTTCGGATGCGGGCCAGAGATGAAGTANGCTTTCCAACTCTTTAACTAAGNCTTTGGGCTTCCTTGCTTTTTCTGAAGCTCTCCTCCAGGCTGCCTGCCCCAGGTGGCTGACCTCCATCCCTCCTTATCTTTAGCAACAACATGGCTTTTGTTCTCTGTTCTCTTCCTCCCCTGAGAGACTTACAGCTTGCCTGCCCTGGGATTTTCCTTTTGGACTCTAATAAATTGTCCTCAAGCCTCTGTTTGAGTTCATTCTCTCCTTAAATGCTCTGTTAATGAGACTAGGACCCCCAAAAGGAGACCCCAATTTCCCAGGCATCAGTGATGGCTGGGCTGGGACTCTTCAAGATTGCTAGTGACTCTTCTTCAGTGCCTTTTAATTCTGTAATTGGCAGAGCAAACACACCATTCTTGTGTGCCTGATGGCATTATCTCCATCTTTAGAAATAGTCTGTCACCAAGACCATACCCTTTAGACATCCTTCTAAAATCTCCAATACAAATCTCAGGTCTCTCACTCCTGTCCTTCCTGCTCCCTTAATTAAATGCTTTTCAGCAATCTTCGCAATTCCAACCTGTTGGCTCTACCTTTTCCCTCATCGTCCTATTCATGTTCCCACTACTCCCACTCTCCAGTTTTTAAGTCAGGTGTGTCATTACAATCGTGCCCCTGCATTGCATTTCTGCACCTGAAACAGCTCACCATTACTAGGGAAAACCTCTGTGGCAGGAATGGAATGTCCAAAACGGAAAAGCAAATGCATGGATCCGAGAGCACTAAAACAGGTATCTCACTGTGTTCCGGGGACTGGAATCCAGCAAGTATTGACTAAGTAGTCCTCTTTCTTGTAGAGTCCAGTAAAAAGATGATACAGGTCCTGCATCAAGACTCTATGAGCCTTTCCCCAAAGGCCCACTCTCAGATCTTCCCCATCTCTTAGTATTCCAGAATCAAGGCCAGGTGTGAATCTAAACTCGGCTTCCTAGGTGAACTGAGTGGAACAGTGCCCTTTCCCCAGTTCATGTCCACCTGGAACCTGTGAATGGGGCTTTATTGGGTATAGAGATGCATTAACTATTTTTCTTGTTGCTGTGACAAAATACTTGATCAACTTAAGGAAGTGGCTTACACATGTGAGGGTCCAGTGTATTGTGTGTGGAGAGCATGGCTGTGAGAGTAGCTGTAGCTGTGGTAGGAGAGGGAGGCAGTTGGTCGTGGTGCATACATAGTCAGCAGCAGAGAAAGATGGTGCAGGTGCCTCCCTTTATCCCTTTTTTTCCATCTGGGCCTTCAACCCAAGGGATACCGCTGCCCATGTTCAGGAGGAGGTAGACTAACCTCCTCAGGTAAACCTCGTTGGAAAGGCCCCCCGAAGATTGATCCAGAGGTCAATCATCCAGAGTGTCAATCACTCTAAAGTGATTACAAATCCAATCAGGTTGAATATCAACATTAACTATCATCATTTTGGGCAAACATTCTTCTCTAGTTTAAGCAAAAGACGATTTCTCAATGGTAACTTAGAATTTTATCCTTTTGTTCACCCTCAACAAGTTTTGTTTTGTTGGGATTTTTTTCCAATCAAATTTCCTGATGCATATTATCTTAAAAAAATTAACTATAATACATCCCTTGACACTGAACAGGCCATGCCACTTACTGTTTTTAATACGAGTTAGTAGCTGTAGTGTAGACAGACCTACAACATACTTTGGATTTGGCCTTGCCCTGCACAAACCCTCAGATGAGAGTCAAGCCAGTGCACCCACAGCCTGAAACTGGACCTCCCCAGATCTACAGACCAAAGGGTTCAGTGTTTATTGTTGTAAAACCTCTGACATTTTGGTGATGGTTTATGAAGCAGGAAGAGCCAAACTGACTGATACAGAAACTAATCCCCAGGACTAGCATTAACTCCAAAATTGAATGTTGCCTGAGAAATGGATGTTGTAGCTAAGGAAAATCGTGTGCTGCAGTACCAGAACATTTGGCCGTCTGTCTGTCCCCTGCAGTAGCTTGAAGGACAGAAGGTGACTAGTTAACAGAAATCCCGCAGTAGGTTTTGAGACAGAATTTGAGGTGTAAATTGTTTAGTAAGGGTGTCATGGTTTGAATGTGAACTGCCCCCCTTACTTAGTCTCAGCCTTTTTAATACTTGGTCCCAGGTGGTGGCATTGTTTGGGGAGCTTTAGGTCTTGCAGCTGCACTGGAGCAAGTTTCATAGTAAAAATTGTCACCTCCCTCAAGTTTGCTCTCTCTGTTCTGTGCCTGTGGTTCAGGATATGGGCTTCCAGCTCCCTGTGCCTGCTGCCATGCCTGAGGCTTGTCGCTATGACTGTTTCAACACCATGGACGCCTACCGTCCTGAAACTGTCAGCATAAATCTTTCTTCTCTATGTTACCTTGGTCACGGTGTTCTAGCACAGCAACAGAAAAGTAACAATTCAATACAATCCCAAGAAATAGGAGAACTCAGGGGAAACTATTGAATTCTAGTATCCACATAAGAGGCAGAACATCCAGCACACACCTGTAACCCTGGCTCCAAAGGAGGTGACAGCAAATTATTCTAGGAACAAAGCCACAAATTCTAGGACATGAGGACCTTGGGGACCACCATAGAAGCTGTCTATGCCAGGTAGATAATTTTCTATTCTGTTCATGGGTGTTTAAATCTGGGCCTAATGTACATCACAAGAAGCAGTTTTTAGTGGACGCCATGATTAGATGAGGCTTTGGGAGGAGAGGTTGCAGAATAGGGCCAGATGAGAATAGCTGTTAACAAGAGGACAGCCCTGGTGATTGGATTGTCCATCCTGTTAACAAGAGGACAGCCCTGGTGATTGGATTGTCCATCCCGATTCTTCATTCCCCTGTGGTAGCACCCTTGCTGTAGTCTCATGGTAAGGAAGGGGAAGCATCTTCACCATGTGCGGCTTGCTTCTATAGTAGATGTAATCTAACAACACAAATGGGCTTAGGAAAGAGGAAGACGAGTCTGAATAGCAGATCCAAATTTGAGTATTAAAGGAAACCAAGGAATTTGAAGTACATCCCATAACTTCGAAGCCCACATTAATAGAGCACTGTGAAACTTTGAAACCACAGGCTGGTTAGACCATTGGGTTGACTCAGTATTGCATTTCTTATATTCATATCATTTGGGCTTTCTTAAAATAAATATACAATTTAGTATAAATCCTCAAGGGAAATATGTAGTTTATTTGGAAAGACATAACTGCCCCCCCCTGTGTTTCTTTTTAAACTAATTACAAAGGACTTTGAGATGCTCTGACCCCAAGGAGATGGGATAAAGAAAACTATGAAAGAATGTGCCTCACCAAAAGCCCTGGAGCCTGTGCTCTCTGCCTGTGGGAGACAGAAAGTGGGATTTTGAAGATCACATGTTAGTTTTCAGGTGAAAAGTTTGTATGGACCCCCAAATCATCCTGGGAACAGATGAAATAATCAGAAACCCAAAGTGGCTCAGATTATTACCATGTCCTTCACAAAATTGCCTGCTTGAGAATTAAGAAAACACCATCCCACTGTTTTACCAAACTCTATAAGTCTCAAATCATTATGGTTTGGGAAAATGCACAGGAGACTATGATAGCAATAATTAGTTCACATGAATGAAAGAAAGCAGGATACTGTGCTTTTCCCAGACAACATTTTAGTGCAGAATCTTTCATTTTCAATGCAGTAAATACCACAGAAGCCAGATGAAGATGATGACCCAGCTCCCAAAACCATACCGAAAGGAGTGGAGCCAGCACGAGGATTATGGGAAAATGCTACAGGCCGCACTGGTTGGAAATAATGGTGTGTGTGAGTCATGCCACTGCCAGACTCTCTGGTGTATGTCAAGATGCCCAGTATTCCAGTAGATTTCCAAAAGCGGACTACAAAATGGATGCCAGTCTGGTAATCCCATGCCTATAATTGTGTTTAAAATGGAGGTTTATGCTCCATTAGTCATTTCAGTCTTAGTTAGGACCTCTGTTTCCCACTCGCCCCCTGGTGCAGGTGTTACCAAAATTTACAATAGATTAATGGACCAGAAAAAGTCCCAAACAACATCCAAGTGGATATTATCTTCAGCCTCCACATAATCTGATTTAGATGTCACTTGATATGTGTGGGGCAAGAACTAGAAAAACCAGAAAAGACACTATTTCATAAAAAGCAGATAGGAACCTGACTAGAAAGTTAGACCTCTGGTAATGCAGAGTTAAAGCCTTCCTCATGTGAGGTGAGTTCAGTTGAACATAGCCAACTGGAATTTTCTCTAAGACTGAAGAGGGACGGGAAGTTATTGGTCAAGGGTGTAAAACCAGGTGGGCTGGATGGCTCCTTGGGAAGCCATGCAATGTGCAGGACTTCCCTAGGTCCTTATAGGGAAAGACAGCTCACCTGCAGTTTAGCTTGTCTCTGTAGGGCACTAGGGGTTGCTTTGAATGTCTGCCTTCCTCTGGTTCCAGGGCAGAGGCAGCTTCTGCTTTCACCATACCCTCCAAACAAAACCCACAGCATACCTAAGAGCTGCAGGCCAGGCTGGGCAAAGTGAGCCTAGACAAAACCAGGTGCTCGATCTCTCCTTCCTGTGCAAGGGCCTGTCTGTCAAGCTGACTTTGCAGTCTACTACCATACTTTTCCTCATGAAAAAGAGACTGGCCTTGGAAGTGTGGCCCTTTCCTAGGGCCTAAAAGTGACACTCCTATGGGACAGACTACTGTGACCTTCCCTTTGATTGAAGAAACGCGTGGGAGTCCTTTCCTCACACTCTCTCTACTTCGTGACAGGGTCCTGCTCTGCCTTACACCCCAGACTCTCCGTACCACAGCTAGTCAACAGTGCTCCTACCGGCTCTGCTATGCACCGTCTTCCCTGCCAGCCTCACCCCATCTCCAGGAACACTGCACAAAATGTTCTCCCCAGAGCAGGTTAGTGTTGGTATAAAATAGTTCTGGGGATGGCTGGCGAATATAGCCCTGACTAACGATCTTATTATGGTATATTAACATTTAAGAGAATTTAGAAGAATATTTTATGGACCAAAACCACTGCAAACCTCTGATTAATTAGAGATCTCACAGTGTCCAGGGAATATGTAAAATGTGCACTCACCCAAATCTTGCCTATAAAACTCTAAAACACATTATTCAGTCTCTTGGCCCCAAAACATTTCCTGCTTTTTAAACTAGCGAATACTAAACAGGATTTCAAGTCTTCCTTGATGACTCAGGGCCACCATTATGGAAAACAACTTCATAATGATGTGATTTCCCGGGGATTATTAAGGTGGGGAGAGCTGCCTGCAGTATCTGATGCCCAGACCACTGGAGTCTTTGAAGTTTTCACTAGTTACCTCCAGCCTCCCTTGCTATCAGCTCTTTTCCCTACACTGACGTCAGCCAGCCTGTCTGCTGCTTCTGGTAGTCTCTGTGCAGGTCTAACAAGCGCAGTCTACCTGAGGGAGCTTTTTTGCCTATTTACTAAACGACTTAACTGCCCTTCAGTTCTGCTGTTCGCTTTAAACACTACATCTCTTTCCTCTGATACTAATTTTCACTTTTCTTTTTAGCGATGTGTTTTTTGGTTTCTAATTTATAGGCTTGTTTTCTAGTAGTTTGGAAGAGGGTCTGAGGTCAGTTTTGTACAACTCGAGTTGTGCTGAACTTTGGTATCTCTTTTCTCTCTCAAAGCCCTTTATGCCTTATTTTCACAACTACCATTTGTGTTTCAGATGTTAGACATTTTTACTTTATTTTCACTGATAGACCAGTTTTAGAAAGGGTTTTAGAAAATCTGGCATTAGAAGGGTTTTAGGAAAGGAAAAGTAATAAGAAATTAACTTGAAAGTTTTTTTTTTTAAAAAGCAACGTTAAGCCAGGCATCGTGGTCATGATTGTAATTCCAGTTCTTGGGAAACTGAGGTGAGACGATCATAAGGAGGAGGCCCCCAGGTTACTGAGTAAGACTGTGTCTCAGAAACAGCCACCTTGAAAAGGTCTGTCGCACTCCCAGACCTTGAGTATCTAGAGATGGGGGTTGCATGGGTAGGTGGCTTCTGTTTGAAGCCGGCCAGCACTCTGCAGACACAGCTTCTAAGGAGTTATTATAAACGTTCTTTTCTTCTTTTTAGCATTTGTTTTTTAGTTATTTGATCCTCCAACAAGTCTGGTCAGAGTGATGCACAGAGAGATTTTTTTTCCAAGAATAAGATGATACAGCTTGTGAACAGCAAAATTTCAAATTGCAATCTGCATGGAACTCTAAAATGTGCACTTTCTATAATTTTCTTACTCTTTTTGCTTGGTTTAGAGTTGTATGTTAATTATGCATAATAATGAGTTTCATTATGGTATTCTCATACGTGTGTAATGTATTTTGATCAGATTCATCTACCATTACCCTCTTTAACTCCTTCTACTCCCCTTCCTCTTATCAACCAGTCTTTCTTTTCCTTTCTGTGTGTATGTGTGTGTGTGTGTGTGTGTGTCTGTGTGTGTGTGTTCCAGTGAGTCTCATTAGGGTTACAGAAACATGGGAAAGAAGTTATTTACAAGAGCATGGACAATTTATTAGTGGCTACACCACTGAAGAAAAGGTCTGTCTCCCCAGCAACCATTAACTACCTAACTCTGTGGGAAAGGTGTGACCTGTGAGCCCCTTCCCTAATCCATGAAAGAATAGTGATGGCCTAGTCTTGTGCAGGTCTTGTGCAGATAATCACAGCTGCTGTGGGTCCATTTAGTGCATCAGCCATGTCATGCCTGGAAGTAAATTTTATCAATGAATTGTAGACGTCTCTGTCATAGGGTAGATGACTCAGTAAATAGATGCCACACAAGGCTGAATGCCTGAATTCAAATTCCCAGAACCCACTACAGTATGCATCCATAATTCCAGTGATTCCACTTTAAGATGGAAGGTAGAAACAGGAAAATCCAGAGATGCTTACAGACCAGCTAGCCTGTGATATGCAGTAGGGCAGCTAGCCTGTGATACGCAGTAGGGAACAACAGAAGTAACAAAAGTCTCACAGAAGGAGCATGGGAGCTGAAAGTTGGAGCTCAGTGGCTATGGTGTTGGCCTAATACACCAAAGGACCTGAGTTTAAATCCCTGGAACCTCCTAAGCTGGGATGTTGTCACACAATGTGGAAGGTGAAAACTTGACACTCAAGGCTTTTCTCAGACCAACATATACACACCAGGGTCATGCACATACCCCCACTCATGTACACAGACATGCACATAAATACACAACACACACACACACACACACACAGCGTCTTCCACATAAAGATCAGATTTAGTCACTTTCATGTCTTCTTTCGTGCCAACACTATGTGAAAATTATAAAGAAAACTCACTAGTATTTGTGGAGTGTAATTTAATTCAGTGGCCATATGCTATAAGAGTCTCTAGCAACTGAGGAAGGTAAAGTGCGCACATTCTGATACCCACAGTAGGTGGTGGACATTGTTATCAATGATGTAGTCAAAATAATCTGAATTACTTTGCTTTTGACCCTTCTTATTTCACAATCCCCTCTAATTCAACTCCTTGTCTCTCCACCACATGCTTTCTGAGTAAATGATCACGTTTTCTCTTAGAGGCTTTGGGTAGAAATTAAAAGGTTAGGGTATGTGAATAGATTTCTTGTATTCATCTGACTCTGGCTTATATCTCCTGGTGATATTCTAGCAAAAAGATGGTTGCTGGGCCTCTCTCCTCGTCTAACATTTTGGTGGTCTAAGATCAGGGACAAAGGGAAGTGACCTTGTGTGATATAAAAGACAACCCATTGTTTTGTGTTTGCCAAAATCCCTTTCTCCTCAGTAGGCAGGGAGATTCCTGTTCACTCTATTCAGTGCAACCAGAGTCTGGGGCAGTGGGGAGCTTGCGTAAGGGAGGAGGGACAGAGAATTCATTCTTATCAGCCTCTGGTCCTTTCCTGAAGGTCTGCACGTCTCGAAGGTTGTCAATGCCCCTTGCTTTCCTACCCTGAGTACTTCCCTTCCATCATTCACAGATACTGTCTGCCTGAGTGTCGACAGACAGCTTTTCCTCGTGGGTGCTGAAAAGATGGTTATGTTGAGTCCCACACAAAAATGCACAATGGGTGCCTCTTCATCTGGTGTGTCCTCACTGAAAGATGATCTCTGCTCTTTGGTGTGAGAGGCACTCCTATGTAACCATTGTCCTAGAAATCATGGNTTTTTTTCTCTGTGTTCACAACAAGCATCACTCAAGGGTATCAGTGTCACACAATGAAATTCTCGGTAGTTTCATGTGGGTTTCTCCTATCCAGTCCCTACAGATTATACTGCATCCTAGCAGGAAATCCGATACTCTACCCATCTTGGGAAATACAAGCAAAGTAATGTAGGAAAGCAACCCAGCTAGACTCAACCTCCTAACATGGGGCAGCCCTCTTGAAAGAATGCCTTCATGAGGAAGCTCTAGAAATGGTCATTCATTTGCCTTTGCCTATTAGAACTTCAGAATAGACCCATGGATCTTCTCTGTACGATATCCATTTCAAATTGCAGTTATAATATCAGTGACAACTAAAAAGCATTTAAGTGATCACTTTGTATCGAAGCTGATGTAAGCTGTATGCTGGATCCTCCTCCTCTTTCTGACCTCAAGTTCAGGTAATAAGCGATTTCATAGACTACACATAGGGTGAGCCCCTGTACACCTTGTTTTTGTGGCCTTCCAAGTGATGTTAAATA
>LZPO01046340.1:0-12891 GCA_001675575.1 Neotoma lepida
GATATATCTTCTCACGAGGTTACATGCGGATGTGTTAAAGAGTGGTATATATTCTTGTAAGTTGTCTGCAAAGCAGTAGTCAATCTTGTTTAACTTGACATATAGAAGAGGGTTTAACTTGACATATAGAAGGGGGAAAAAGAGATATTCTTGTTAGTGTTTATTCCCCAGTGAGAAATTTATTTGTTTGTTGGGACAGTGCTGGAGATTGAACCTCAGCTTCACTCAGGCTAAGCAAGCACTCTGCCATTGAGCTATGGCCCTAGCCATCTTCTCTAACCAGGCAAGACTTCCAGTGGTGGGAATGGGACATCAACCCCACCACAAAACCTTCGGCCTACAATTTGGCCTGCCTGGAAGATGTGCTGGGGAAATGGTGGTACAGACATGTAGGAGTGGTCAACCAATGGCTAGTCCCACTTAAGGCCCATGCCACAAGAGGGAGCCTATGCCTGACACTGCCTGGAGACCTAGGATAGAACCAAACATGACTGCTGGAAAAAAGTCAATGAAATGGTGATTCCTAATGATATACCGCTATTTTCATAGACTGGAGCCGAGCCTAATCATCATCAGAGATGCTTCAACCAGCTTATGATGGAAGCAGATGCAGAGACCCATAGCCAAACATTAGGCAGAGCTTGGGGATCTCTGCAGAAGAGAGGAAGAAATGATTNTAGGAGCCAGAGGGTTCAAGGACACCATAAGAACATGGCCCACAGAATCAATTAAGCAGGGCTCAAACGGGTACACAGAAACCGAAGCCACAATCAGGGAGCCTGTATGGGTCTGATCTAGGTTCTTTGCATATATGTTAGAGTTATGTAGCTTGGTGTTCTTGTAGGACTCCTAAGAGTGGGGTTGGAAATTGTCTCTGACCCTTTTGTCTGCTCTTGGGACTGTTTCCCTCTTACTGGGTTGTCTTGTCCAGCCTTGACATGCAGGTTGATGCCTAGTCTTACTGTAACTTGCTATGCTGTGTTTGGTTGATATCCTTGGGAGAGCTGCTCTTTTCTGAAGGGAAACAGAGGGGGAGTGGGTGGGGGAGGTGATAGCTGGGGGAGATTATGAGGACTGGAGGGAGGAGAAACTGCAGTCGAGCTTTAATATATGAGAAAGGAATAAATAAAAATAAGGAATTTATTTAAAAAGTTTTCTTCTGAAACAATTACATACATTGTGTATATTGAAGACTTCTCCTCAGTGTTCAATCAAACTGTGCGGCAAGACTCATAAAAGNAAAAAAATGTATATTTTAGTTTTTACTAATACTCTAGCTGCTACATATTAACCTAACAAAAACTGAAGAAAATAAGCAAAANCATGCCAGAGTTTCATACCTCTAACCAGTTAATTATTTTGCAATATATAGACAAATGTTTTATTTGGTATTCTAGGAGAGAGACATACTGCATGTTAGTTTAGTATGTAGAGACATACACAAACATACTAAAATGTTGAAAGCTTTGACAAGATTCTAAAATATTAAACCAATTTGCTGATTGTAAATGCTTTCAAATACTTTATTATCATGTTCATGATCAAATAAAATCATATAATGTAATTTTATGAAAATATATTATTATAATTTTATAATTTGGTTTAAGTAATTTTAAATGTAATATCTCTTGTAATTTTTGTTTTATATTTTTATTGAAAAAATTCCATACAAAGTATTCTGATAATGGTTTCCTGTCTCTTAATTCCTACCAGATCTTCCCTACCTCTCTGCCACCCAACTCCACACCTCATCTCCTCTCTTTAGAAAATAAACAAGCAATCAAATAAACCAAACAAATCATATTTAAAAACAAAACCAAAACCAAAANTAAACAAAGAAAAAACACAATAAACATATAGAGACACACACAAAAAAACTTGGATTAATCTATTTTGTTAATTCAAGTTTAGGAGTATTACTAGATTCATTTAATGAGNCCATCCATTTAAAGGATTAAGCTTCAGAATTTTATTAGTTTAATTGTATAGTTACATTTTTACATTTTCCTTGGCCGAACAACATTATGAAAATACCAATTCAACCAGGTACTTTCTGTAAGTAAAAATATTAAAATGCAGTGCTTTGCAATTTCAGGATATTTTTCAACTCAATTAACCTAATCATTCATTTAAAAATTTCCTTTAAAAGTGAACTTCATGCACTGTGTTTTCTTGATTTGTTAAGTGAGAACACTAGAAGCAATCACAGCTCACAAACTTTGAATGTCTAACGGGTTAATCTTGGGTTCTCACAGCATTCTGGTCTACTTGAAAAAATAAAACAAGTGGTTCTAAGACTGAAAGAGAAAATTTAGGTGATTGTAAAGCCTTTTATAGTGNAAGAAAATATACCCTTACTGCCCAAAGGCAAGTATATCAAGGGTACCCAAGAGCCAATTTAAATGTGGCAAAGCTAGTTTCATTAATATGATAATTCATTACTGGATTGTAACTGGAAGCATAAATTAAGTGTTCATGAATCCATATATGTATACATGAATGAATGAGTAAATAAATTACTAGAAAAGATGAGATCAAATATTTGTTAGTATTCATTCACAAAGTTATCGTTCTCAAGTTTATGATTACTGATTCATTCTCATTTGTTATGACATTTTTAGACTTCCCTGGTGAGAATAGAATCCTGGATCTATTCTAATCCTAATCCTCAGCCACTGAGCTACACCTAGTTCCAGGCTTCCTATTTCTCCTTGATTAAGGTTTGAAGTTTTTTGTAAAGAATTGTGCCCATTTTCCAGGTGATCTGGTGTGCTGACAGTGACTGCTCATAATAGTCCTTTCTGATCCTTTCCATGTCTAAGAGATTCAGTGTTCAGTCTCCTTGTTCATTTCTGTTTTCATTTATTTGAGCCTTGTAATTTTTTTCTCTAACCTTTCTGAAATTTTGTCAAATTTGTTTACTTTTCTAAACCAACTTAGATTTGTTGGTTCTTTTCCCATTGGTTTTCTGTTTTGATTTTGTTCCCATCTCCTCTCCAGCATTTCCTAATTGCCATTTCATTTAGTCATCCAATTCTAGTTGTAAGAGGTATGAGGAGTCAAGTTAGACTGTTTAGGATTGTTAATTTCATTTTATATTTGAAACCAGGGATTTCCTTTAGTCCTGGGTTAAGCTCACAAGGGTAGTCGTGANGTTTCTATTGCCCTGATAACATGCCCTTACCAGAAGGAGAAAGGATTGACTTCAGCTTGTAGTTCCAGAGGTCATGCAATGCATTATGTTTGAGAAGTCACGGGAGCAGCAGCATGAGGCTAGCCTTCCAGAAGCAGAGCTATGACATATCATCAATACACAGGGAGCAGGGGTTAGGGGGCTGGGGGAAAAGCAATAAAACCTCAAAGCCCTCCCCCAAGGAACTACTTCTGTCAAGGTGCCACCTTCTAAGCATTTCATAAGTACCCTACACAGTGCTTCCAATTGCCAGATATTTCTCGTTAATCATGTCAAGTTAGCAAGTTGTATACCTGATATTTAATTGTCAACTATACTTTAGTACAGCTCAAAGTAATTAGGATATCATTACAAGGAAAGAGCTAGACTATTTTTTACGGTAATATTTCAAGATACTGAAAAACCTTCCATATCAAAATCCACAGTACTAGTATTTGGATAAACAAATCCAGAAAGATATACAAGTGCATATGCAAACACAATGCTTTATAAAAGAGTACCTCAGTCCGCTGGTCTTTCGAGTAGATGGTATTGGGACGATTGGATAAACACTACTGAAAAATAAAATGAGACAATCTTCTCAAAACAAACACAGAGTGAACTCCACAAGAGGCAGAGTTCTAATTAGGAAACAATACAAAGCAGTGGAGGAAATCAAGTGAACTCTAATAACAGTGCAGAGAGCGTGGGTTCCTAACTATGTGTCAAAACAAAAGATACAGTAAAGGAAATGATTATTACTTTGTACTTTATAAATATTTATACTTATAAATATTTAATGTATGAATTATACATAAATATATAAATATTTCTATAAATGTTCATATAAATATTTATAATAAATCACTTATATTAAAATTTGCATGGAGAAAAGCACATCATAAGCAAAATCAAATAGCAAATGACAAACTTGGATAAGTTACAAAAGTATAGCGTTAATATTCTCAATATATAATACATTTCAATAATTATGAGGGGAAAAGAGCATGACAAAAAATGGGTAGATAGCATGAATATACCTGTATACATCTTTATACATCTGTATACATAAAAGNTTCTAAAATACTAAATATAAATTCAATCATAAAAGACTAAGTTCAAAAGCCTGCAAAAACTTTCTGACCTGGTTATATAGCAAAGCTGTCCTGATTAGCCATTCTCTCCACTGCTGATCAAACTGACATGACACAATCTCCAAGGAGGGGACCACACCACTGTCTAGGAAGGAAACGACCTTTGCCCTTTGACTCATCAGCATTGCTGTGGGAATAAACTGAAGGGGCGCCTCTAAGGATAAAAAGCAAATTTCTTTAGTGTTATCAATTAAAATGTATCTTAATTCAAGTAGTGGCAGAAAGTTTATAACTAAACTGTTTTAGAATAAAATAGAATGTAGTTAGCTGGAAAGAAAAANGTCTCTTCCTAACAATACAATATTGACTGATAGATACACAGGGAGTAATGTAGTTGGAAGATTATTATTTTATAATTGTCATTACAAGTACTTGAAGCGTTAGTGAGTATTGAGACTAGGTAGCAAAGTGAGATGGAAATGACAATGTCTACAGAATTTCAAAGTGCCAGCCCATGCATTGTTTATTAGGTGCAAAACAACAATAGTAATTCAGTGGAGAAACTAGGGAACATTTTGACCTTGTGATCAAAATTAGCATCTTCAGTAAAGGGCAGACAGACACTGTGTGCTTCAAATGGGATATACTCTAAAGGTCACTCCTATCACTGATGTAGCATTCCAGCAGCTGGGAGTGCATAGCTCAAATCTAATTATGAGGAAACATCAGACCAAAATAAATCCGGAACCTTCTGTAAAATAACCAACTAGTATCCATGAAGCCACTGATGCCATGAAGCACACAGCAAAATGATACCTCCAGATTACAGGGGCTATGAATAAAGGTATTGTGTAATCCTCACCTAGATGTTGTGCTAAAGGGAAAGGTGTCGTCAAAGTGTTATGGATAAATGAATGAAGTGGGGGAATGAATTGCAAGTTAAGTAAAAGCACTTCAGTGATGTTACATGTTCTGAATTTGACATAGTACTGTGAGTATGTCTTTTTAAACTCCCTTTACTCTCATGCCTATATTACCTATTCCATGTATTCATTTACATACATAGAGAGCCGTGAAAGATGCCATGCCTCTTCATTTTATTCCTCATACATAGTTTAAACAACAGAAAAGCCCCTTATGTTTATTCAGCTGTTCACCATGCTTGTAGTTCCCTGTGCATTCCTCATGGCTGCAGTTTAGCTCTGCTGTCATTTTCCCAGTCCGAAATCTACTAGAAGCATGTCTTTCAGGAGCAACTGTCTGANAACAACTTTCTTGGTTTTCTTCATCTTAAGTTGTCCTTATTTCATTTTACTGGACAATAGTTTGCAAAACACACAATTATGGACCATTAGTTGTTTGAAGTTTACTGGTACTTCTCCACATCTTCCAAACTCTCATTACTCCCTCTATGCTCCCTCTTCCCTTATATGCATTGAATTAAGACTTTTATTAATCATTGATTTTAGGTAGTTTAATTATGATATACTTGGGTTTTTGTTTGCTTGTTTATCCAATATTGATTTGATGAACTCCTCAAACCTCTAATATGTTCACTGTCTTTTAATGAATTTGAAAACATTTCAGAAATTGTCAAGAACATTTTTTCTGCTATAATATATTTCTCTTCTCCTTTTTGTTGTACACTGAAGCAGATGGTAAGCATTTCATTATTGTCCTGCAGGTCTCTAGGGCTATAATGCTTTTTAAAGTATTTTAGTTTTTTTTGTATTGTGTCATTGATAAATAAATGAGCTATTTCAAAACCATTGACTTTTCCCATCTTTACATTTCTGCTGTGGAGCCAACATAGTGCATACTCCAGATAGTACTTTTATTTCTATAATTTTCAATTAGCTTTGTTGTTTTTTTTTAAGAGTTTCTGTTAGTGGCCAAAATCTCTCCACTCCCTCTAACATTTAGTATTTACATTATCCCTCAAGGTTGAATTTTGAAGTTTCTGTGACAATTCTCATTGTTTTCTCATTTCAGGGTCATTATGTGTTGGTTGTTTTTTATCTTCAGATTTGGTAATATTCATAGGTTATTTTCCCATGGGTGCTTTTAGTGTCTAGTAATTTTAGTTTATCTGCTGAACACATAGACATGAGTTTCNGTGAGAATGCAGATTTTGTTAGAATCTGTTGGAGAATGATGTGTGGCTTCTGTGCTTGTTTATTGGTAACCCACACAGCTGCTATGGACTCTTCATTGCCTTCTGCCAGTATTGATTCCATGGTAAGTCATGTTTCTGAAGCTTCTGTCAAGATATTTGGCTCTCCCCATATCATATGTGGAGTTTTAGGAGCTGGCAGCTATTTATATATCCATAGGTCATGGGTAAGTTCACTGCTTTCCCTGGCTCATGCACAGTACTATGACATTCCTTTTCATATTCTCATCTCCCTAAAACATCTACTATTATCCATAGCTCCCAGTTGTCTCTCTCCTAGTTCCTTGGGCCAGAGGGCAGGGCTTTTTCTGAGTGTCAGTTTGCTACCCAGGAGTTACTGGGAAGATAATGATATGGGTGCAAAAGAAACAAAAACATAGAAAATTTGTCACCATACACTCTTTTGACAGCAGTGAGCCCCTTTTAAAGGTTTATCTTGATTAGAGACACTGGTTTGGCTTTGAGATTTTACATATCTATGACTTCTCCTCACAGTGCTGTCAGTAAGAAAAGAAAAAGAAGCCAGAATGTCAAGATTTCTCACAAAGTTTTCCTATTTGTACACTGCATGATTATAGAATTTCCATTAATGATGCTTCTTTGGGTGAACATAAGAAAGACTACAGAGGATGTGTATATATATATATATATATATACATATATATGTATATATGTATATATGTACATATGGATATACATATACATATATGTGAATGTTTTGTCTGGGTCCCTCCAGGTCCCACTCGGTCCAGCCCAGCCCCGTCCTCCTGCAGCCACTTATAAAATAATTACTCAGAGGCTTATATTAATTATAATTGCTTGGCCATTAGCTCAGGCTTATTATTGACTAGCTATTATACTTAAATTAACCCATTTATATTAATCTATATGTTTTGCCATGTATTCTGTGGCTTTACCAGTCTGCAGGCATGTTGTTTCTTCCATGACAGCTGGCATCTCCTGACTCAGCCTTCCTCTTCCCAGAATTCTCCTTGTTTGTTTATCCCACCTATACTTCCTACCTGGCTACTGGCCATCAGCATTTTATTTATCAATCAATCAGAGCAACATATATTCACAGCATATGGAACAATATCTCCATCATATATATATATATATGTATATGTATATGTATATATATATATATACACACATGTATCCCAGATAACCCAGAAAGCATGCTGCTGGTGGCCATTTGTTGTCACTGGCCTGAGGTGTTTCTGTTTAGAGTTACAGATGCTCCAGACTGCTGTAGTTTTGCTCTGTATTCACTGACACTGAATNTCATTATTGTTGACTTGGAAAAATCTCCTGAAGTAGCTTGGGGCCAAGTATTTAAACACATGAGCCTATAAAGAGCATTGCTCATTTGTACCACATTAGACATATTGTAAATATTTTACATGATATATATATCTAAATAGAACAGATGAGTGAATTATATGCATTTAATAATATATATCAAACAGGACAGATGTTTAAATGTAGTAGAATATCTAAAAATTATAGTTGTGAATAAATGTAGGGTTCTCTTGCAAACTTTTACTGTATTTTATTGATTTGATATTACTAGATTTCATTGACTTGAAAGGAGCTTTCTAAAAATTTGGAAAACATCTTCAACTATATACTTTATAATCTTTCTAATAAAATAGCTCAATCCATTCATTTACCAATACTATTTTCAGAAAGCTTGGCATCTTCATAATTGCATTTTCCTCAGTAACAAAGAATGAACTTTTTAACATTATAACATTTCCTCCCTAAGAGACTATGTTTCTGGAATAATTCTTGGTGCTTCATTTGTATCCTCAATTTAGAAACCACTTTTTTNAAAAAATACAATACCATAAAACTGATGCAAATACAATTGGGCAACTTACTATGAATGTACCAAATGTTTTTGAATTGATCATTGTATTAACTTACATAAAAACTGTATCAAAACAATTAAAATAAGGACCCAAACAAGACTGTATGTACTTGATGGCAGGTTAACATGATACTCTCCTAAAGCACAAAAAAACTATAACATCAGACTTCTTGAATAAACACATCAGTTTACTAAGGTTAATTTTTTAATCAAGCAGTGGGAAGAAATACATTCATCTTTGTGGTTTATTCTAGTAAACACAGTTGTTCCAGTATCAATAGCATAGCATGTAGAAGACTCCCCCTTTTTTCTGGTCATATTTCTTCTTCTACATTGAATTTCACAGATGCCAGTGAATTTACTTGCAATATTTCACTCCAAAATATCAGTAGTTTCTTTTATAATAAAACCTAAAAACACATTCACTAGAAATAGTATGTGTATATTTATAAGAGGTCATTTATATCTACATACAAAGTCTTCATAGGCATGTAGACTCATTATGCATAAGGATTAAATAATTAATTCCCTTCTTCCTATGGTATCAAGATTAAAGTTGTTCAAATTCTTCAGTAATTTATATGTAACCTAACCTTCTCTATCTTGAGTTGTTCTTTTCCTATGCAATACTTCACAAAGTAGGCTGAGTCTACAGGTGAAACTCTTTTTTCTTATGAAATTTATCATAGAACAGAAAACTAATCTTTTAACTGACTGTTTAGAATGTTATGTTCTAATCTCTTAGACCCTTCAGTTATAACCCTCATCACCCAATGATCTGTATTTTCAAAGTGCACAGCATATAGTATACATGCTATAATAATAGATACATATGCACATGAGTGTAGTGAAGATGGTATGAGAACTTGTGGGAACATCAACAGAAAGAACAATGTGAAGGCAGATAGTGGCAGGTCACTCATATTCACACTCTGTCACACTCATAGTGGAAGATCATAGTAATATTCANATCTTACAACTGACTAAACACTCATTCCCAGACCTCCGAGGGGACATTACGATTTAACTTGAGGCTTAGAAACTGGAAGGGGAATTGGGGAGAAGGGTTTCAGTGGGAGAGGGCTGAGTGAAGGGAATAGGGAGTGAGAATGACTGGAATCCATTACATATAAATGTATGTGACTGTCCAACAAACAAAATTTAAAGAAAAAGAAAGATTCTTGGGTGAGAATGCTTCATAATCTTGTGGATAAATTGGGTGGGGAAATGAAATGAGAAACTCAAATAGAAATTGACTGGTTATGTTTCAAAGAAGTAATAGAATTTGGAATGGACCAAACACTTCACACTGTGGGTAGCATGCAGTTCTACAGGCAGAGACAAGGAATTGAGATAAGGGGAAAATGATGTTGATGTTCATGTTTATAAAGTCATTGATCAACTACAGCAGCAATTTCACTCCTACAGAAGAGATATAGGAAAAAAATTACTCCCAGGGCATAGAATGGTTAATAAAACATATATAAGGAATTAAAGATAAGTAACTTGAGATTTGTTGACAGAACCAGAGTAAAGAAATTGGTGAAGATTTATCAGTTTCAAAGCACAGCAGGGACTAATGGAAAGGAAGGAAGAGGATGGGTTATATGGGGTGAAATTTCTCAGATAAAGTGGCAGAGGTTAGGATTTCAGTCATATACATGCACAATAACCTTTAAAAGNAAGGAGAACATATCTATTTGTTTTCTCCTAAACAAGAAGATGAGGGAGAAACTCAATCTTAAGGAGATAGTAATATATTTTGAATAGCAACTATGGAAAATTTTCTAAGTAATTGTATTAGTCAGGGAAACCTGGAAACCCAGAACCAACAGGACGTGTACAGATATTTGAAGAGATCTATTATAGGAATTGTGGTTCCAAAGACCCACAATGTGCTGTGAACACTGGAGGGCCAAGAAAGCTAATGATGGAATTAATTTTCAGCACAAGCCTGAGTACAGGAGGCACAGAGGGTGTAACTCTCTGCTGAAGCCAAAGGTCTGAAAAGGGAGGTGTTGAGTACTCGAGGTTTATAGGCTCGAGAGCCTGAGGCTGTAGAAAAATCGCTACACAGGAGAATATGAAGGTACCAACTAAATGAGAGGAAGAGAATTTGTTTTTCTGCTTTACCATTCTATTCCAGACAATTTGAAAAGATTCCAGGTCTTTGATGTGCATGTGAAGGTGGCCGCATCTTCTGTACTTGGACTACCTACTCAAAGGCTAACATCTTTCCGTAGTGCTCACACAGACCCATCCACAAGTATCTTAACAAATATCTTGTCATTATTTATCTCAGCAGGCTACTCATAAACTTAGCCATCACACACTGTTTTTAAAAACAAACAAACAAACATGGCATTGAAGTATTTTTCAGAGTATATAACTGCACACTTGAAAGTATGGCAGATTTTATAATATTTTGGTACTGGACTGTGGTATCACTTACATGAACTAAGAATGATATTCTTCAACAAAACTTACCAACCCTTTTCATATCTTTGTGTTAATGGTGAGGGTTGAACCAAGACCTTGAGAATTCTAAGCACACACTTCATCATTGTGCTACACCCCCAGGCTACTTTTTAGTTTTTATTTATTTTATTTTTTGGATAATTCTGCATGGATTTGAGCAACATATACATTTAAACAGTCTTTAAAAATTATATAACTTGGAATAATTTATTTTTCTCTAAGGATATTTAAATTCTTTTATTTCAAAGTCCTTCAAGTGAGGCAAGCTGGGAACTGGCTTTCAAGAGATAGATATGTTAAAAATAAATGATGAAAAATTGTGATACTTTCGTAACCCATGAGAATATGTTGGCAATGCCANGGATATGTAACTTCAAGTATAGAATCAGAAAATATTAATCTTCATACATAATCCTGGTCTTAAGACATTAGTCAACTTAGCTGATTTAGACTCATTGGGATGATACTGACATAAGAAAACTTCCTCCCTGATTGCTGTATTGAATGAGCTATTCAATTTCCATGGTACTAAAATTGCTTGGGATTCAAATGTTGCACTGAGTAAAACATCAACTTGCTTAAAGGATGTGAGATTGAATATGAAAGTCTGATATGTAGAGAACATTTAGATTTCCCAGAGAAATTGAAAGTAATTAAGAGGGAAGTAAAATGCATCACTTTAGTAAGTGTTAAAATTTAGTGAAGTTGACTGCTGTTTTTAACTAGACCTTGGAATAAAAATTTCTATTTGGGGGCAATCTTCTTGGTATTGATGTGCTTAAGTAAGATTTCCAAGTAGTATCCTCATTTCTATAAAGAGAGACATGTTCACATTAACCCACTTATGCAGCTTAATATGTTGAAGGATAACCTTCAGTCCTTTCAGTGCAGAACAGTGACTGGGCGTTTTAGACACAGGCAAAGATGCAGGCATAGACAGATTTCCATATATTACATGGAATGCTATGGTTTTAGTAAAGGCAGTTNGAACATTCTGCTGTAATATGACAAAGTATCCTCTTTCTCTTGATTTCTGAACAAGCAGAGCTGATATATTCTATGTATTTCTTAAGAACAAGTGTAACATGATAGCTAATCATAACTAAGTAGCCAATCACTTACCTTGGAGTTATATCTGTATCACATAACACCTGAGCAATCTTGCAAACATTAAGACTCTGCTTTGGCCATCTGCTTTCTCGTTTTAAAATGGAGATGCAATGTATCCTATAGTATCATTGACAAAATTAGTACATACATATTAACATTCAGTGACTTCCCTTACATCAATGTTTGAGGATGACCAAATACAAGAGAATCTTTTACTGTCATTATGCTGAGGAGAATAATGGGCAAGATGAGTCCATAGGCTTGAACAGTGTCTCCTTAAGCCACAGCACTAGCTTTTGTAATAGCTCCCCTCATTTTTTCTTTATTTTAATCATTTTAGGATTTAATTCAAATCCTATTTGTCTTATAGCTTGTATCTGAGGCTGTTTCTGCTCCATCTCAACCAACTGTTACTGGTTTCAGAATTTAACTATGGTTTCTGTGATTCTTTTTATTTTAATTTTGTTATGGTATTAACTATTTGCATTATTTAAAAATTTTAGATATTGGATACTAATTTTCAGTATTACACCCCCACTCTAAATTGAAATAAGTGCCTTGCTGAGGAACTTAGAATGTGAGAGAATATCCTTCATAATTGGAAGTAGAGCCTTGAAAAAAGAATCAATATAGTGCCTCATGATTCTTTGCCTATGGGACATGGTGAGAAGGGCATGTCTATGATAAAATAGGCTGATTCTGGAGCTTGAAGTTGGATTTCCAAGNCTAAAGAACTGAAAAGAATAAATGTTTATTGATTGTAATATACCAAGTTTATGATATCTTGTTAAAGCTGGTCAAAAGGTAGTTAATCCTCAGGGAGTTATTTGCAGACTCAGTAAACATCTCCTCAATTTCTTCTGCTTTGGAATGTGTCTGTGTTACATGCTTGGGACACCTGGTTTTTGGCTGATCCAATAAGCAAACCACTACTAAAACTAGGTTGAGGTCACAGTGATCTTGTCAGAGATAGAATGCTTTATTCCCCCCC
>LZPO01046341.1:0-12880 GCA_001675575.1 Neotoma lepida
AAAAAACCCAAACAACAACAACAAACCACTTGAATTGTGCAATGCACATTGTTAACTACAGATATGAGCTTAATATCTAACATAAATTAGTATGGCTCTAAGAAGCGATAGGAAAGGGAAAAAAGGCAAAGAAGAAGTGTCTACCCTTTCTGACACCAAACACCAATCAATAATAAACAACCAAACACTGGAAAATACAGACATGTAGAAACATTGCTCAGGCTGAATAGTGTTAAGTTGTACAAGGATTGACAACAAAAAAAATAATCCACCACTATTACTATAGCCACTTAAACTTTTGTAGTATCATGTTATTTAAAGTAATCTTTTACTGTATTACCTCATTTATCCTTTGAGGAAATCAGTGTTATCCAAGCTTCCACTAAGGACAACCCTCAGTACAACTATAAACAAGGACCACATTTCCTAATGGTGAAGACAGGACATGGACACTGGGAGCAAATGCACGGTTAGCTACAGACAAAAGCCAAGAGCTGCAGAACATACTCACTTGCTTGCCAATTCACCCCCTGGTGGGAGGCTGGGGATGTTCTCACTCGCTAATGTTCGCATCACATGGACTAAGTCAGGGACGCCTTCCCCCTGCTTCTTTATGATTTCTGGGAATCAGAAGTACTTTTTTTGTAAATGTTATCAAAACTCAATTTTTAAAACACTGAAACAAAGGTATCTTAGGTTATCACAGACAGTATTTACTTCTACTACGCCTGAGATTTTCTAAACTAGTATAAAAATAATCAATGATCTTCAAAAATTTAAGGCCAAGGGATGCAGAAAAAGACCAAAATATCAACTTCAATGAATGAAAACAAGATAAAAATGTGAAAAGAAAAAAAAATACTTTGTGTTAATTTGATGTTACACAATCAAGGTNTGTGTAAATGATTTCCTTTAAGATGCCGACTAGTTACTATGGAGATCAACTCCTGCCCTTACATGGATACAGGTTTTCTGTACTTTACCCNGTAAAATACATTGCATATGTAAAAACAAATAAATAAATAACTCAAGACTTGAAAAAGTACCTTTAAGTATAGGGCAATTTATTGAAGATGTACTAGATCCTATCATTTTAACCTATATTTTTATAGTGGCAACATGACTTAAGTAGCATAAACAAATGAATTATTTTCTTGAACATCACTCTGCATAGCAATTTTCCCTCTAAGATAACTTTAAATGACATACAGATACACAAGATCCCTTCATTTGTTACTTAAGCAAGGCTTTAGAGGAAAAGGTCTAAATTTCATGACAAAAAGATTAAGAGCAGAGAGACTTAGTAACTGTGCAGCTGCATCGAAAACCATCAGTTTCACAGCGTCAGGTTGCCCCGAGGGTACAGAGAGGGGTCTGCAGCCATACCAGGCAGACGCTGTTATTCTTATCAGAGACATCCCAAGCTGTGAACAGAGACCCTTACCCCAACTCTAAACTAAGTGCAAGATGTCATTGGAGACTCTGCATATTTACTCTCAGGGCAAATTCCAGCCCAAGGCACTTGAACATTTTTGTTTCTCAGTATTTATAGTAAGAAATGGTATTTTCTTTGCCACCAGAGCAAGAAATTATCATTCTAGTTCTCTATCTGTACATCCCTCTGAAAATAACACATATAAAATCTTCATTCTCTATCAAGTCTCAAAATGTTACTTCACCATTAAAGGTACACGTTAAGACAGACATAGCTACCCATAAAATTTCTTTAAATGGTTCAAAATTATCCTTCTAAAATAAAGGCCAAACTTTACATCTATTATATCATGCCTTCTTTTTCTTCAAACAATTAACAAAATAAAACAGTCTTAAATCTGAACAGAAAGCAAGGATCTCAGATTCGGTTTGCCAAGTTCCTTTATTGTATGATCTTTAACATTTTGGCATATTAATTTTCTACATGGTTCTAATGCTGAAAATCTATACAAAAATAAAGGGATTTGATGCTTGCCTGTGCTACACAAGTTCACAGTCTAAAAGCTAACACACAACACAGTGTCTACTAAGCCAATACAATCATTTGGTTAGAGCTCTGGATACAGGAGAAAATAAACACTGATGATAAATCCAACCAAGGATGGTTTCGGTTCTAAATAAAAAACCCACTGTATTTGATGTAGCTTACATCTTCATTAAAATATAAGTTAGGATATTTTAATTGTGAAGAATACAGGAAAGTAAATTCTTTTAAGAATAATAAAAGCTTTGGAAACCATTAAAATCTCTTATTTGATGTGGGACAATCATTTAAACTGAACAATTACACTATCCCTGTTTCCTTCAGCTTCTAGAAAAGTCCAGAATGTTAAGAAAAATTCTTCTAATTGTTCTTGGACTATACATTTTAATTAGACTGCAAAAAGACTTGGTGCTTTCCTAAAGACTATAAATGTCAAGAATTCTCTGTTTCATAAACACAGACACAAGCACACTCTGACCCTCCCCACCTTCCTCAATGAAGCTTAAGGAATTCTCAGTTCCCTCCATATTAGCAACTGTTCAGGGAGTCAGGCCAGTTAGCAGCAATGGGACAGTCACACACAGGTGAGGATAATCTTAAATTGCCACAAGCGCACCAGCATCTGGTTATGTAAGGCTTTTCATCACCTCCTCTCAGTAAAGGAGAAGGGAGGAGGGTCTGAGGAGCTCTGTCCTTTCAGTGTTGTAGACACAGATGCCAAAAATGCTGAAAGCAAATCAAATGAGGCTTAGTAGGTCACAGCAATTTAATCAAGGCATGTATTTAAAGAAAGAAAAAGGTATTTGGTGCCTGTTTTAGAAGCTGTGTACTTCACTTAAGATATCCATCTTTTACAGTGCAAAGATACATTCCTTCTGTACCTTTAAATAGCAGCAGCTTTAACTAACATGATTTTCTCTCTAGTTGCATCTAATCAGATCTAAAAATACCATACTTAATTTATGACATATTACCTCCAGTCGCATGGTATAACACTTGAACATAGCAAAATACTGACTATTAATGTAAACTCTGCCCAGGTGGCAACTGTCACTGGATAGTATGAAATATAAAACTTATAATAAAGTTATATGTAGTGAATATTTGATAATTCCACCAAAAACTTACTTTAAAATAAAGCACACTGAAGAGAAAAATAGCAATTCATTTCTAAACCTGGATCCCATTCCATTGTAAAACTACTAAGGTACTTATTAGTTCTTTATACCAATGAAATGTATGTCCAGGTTAAAGTGCCAAAACATCAACATCAACTTACCCCATACATATTTTTTTGGTTTCATATTTTTCTACTAATCAGCAATTTAGACCAATCACTCTGTAACACTCTAAGTATTTTTAACTTTTCTGTTTTATCTACAAATAACATATTGAAATAACTTAAGATGTGAAAAATTACAAGACCCTTGAAAATAGTGAGGAAAAATGCATTGACTAGTACACTCCATGAATGAAATACTACACAGTACAAACAGACATTACCATCGGGGAGGGAGAGTACTAAAACCTTGAGTCTCTAGATGATACACCGACAACCCAAACCAAGCATGATTCCAATAGATTACAAATGATATCAAGCAATAAAAAGGGGGAAAATAAAATTAAGATGCACACTAATTTTAATAATGAAGACACAAGGGGATGCAATAGTGTGGTAGGTCAATGCTTTCATGCCAATTATGATATCAGGAGACCAAAATGCACTTTTTACACTGAAGTATTTCTATTTATAGGGTCTGCATAATCTACGTGCTTACTGTACATGTCCACACAGTGAANGTAGTGTCTGGGGAGACAATGCTTATGCTTATACTTAGTGAGCAGCTTCATTAAAGATCATGTAAGGGTTGGGGTGTGGCTCAGAGGAAAACACTTGCCTACTGTGCAAGAGACCTTAGATTTGGTCCCCAGTTCCACAACCAACNTACCCACCCCCCAACAAAAGATTAATTTCTTCCAATATTTAAAACTATCACATTTTTTTTGAGGTATAAACTCTTTCCATTTGTTCTAAAATGATTTGCCCAAATTTAAGGACCAACTCCTATATTCCAAAACCACTTTCTTGATCTCATTTGAGAGTTGATTTCTGCCAGGTCTGTGTTGTAAGGTGAAAGAGCTTACGGCTTAGGAGGGAAGCTGTCAGAGCTGAAACTAAGTTTTAAAAGCTGTGGGATGTGACAGTTGTTATTAACCAGTTGACCTTCAAGTTATCAAAAACAAAAAAATGAAACAAATAAACAAACAAAACCCCACACCAAACAAAACCACCCCCAAACCAACCAAACAAACACAGGTAAATAAATGAAATATTCCAGAGACTTAAGTTAATGCACACAGCTTTTCACAGGAAGATGACATACTCAAACACAGGACAAATTGGGTTTTCCTGGCATAAAATTACTCATGCCAGTCAGTTCAGCAAGCATTTTAGAACCGTACTTCAATAATTCGGAACAGAAGTTTCCTAATCATAACGTTAGCACAAGGCCATACGAGTTACTTCTAATCTGACATGGTGCCTGGGACACACATCTAAATGTTTACTACACATGTCCTTTCCACTTTTACATGATAAGTACTAGATGTTAAAGGCATGTAAAGAACTAAAAACTCTAAAATGTTAGACTTTTTGTTGAAGGTTTTGTTTTTTAAATAAAGCTACTTATTTTTTGTTAAATGATCCACCTTCTACTCTGCATTCCAGGTACTTGTCCAGCTCTGCCTCCTTCTTCACGGCTTCTGCTGAGACTTTAGGTGCATTGGGAAAACAGATCAAAATCACACTCATGTTGTCTCGACTTCCCTGGGAAGAAAAAGGTCAAGAAAATATTTGGTTTTCCTTCTACTTTTTTTTAAAAAGATTTATTTATTTATTATGCATACAATATTCTGTCTGCATATATTCCTACACCCCAGAAGAGGGCACCAGATCTCATTACAGATGGTTGTGAGCCACCATGTGGTTGCTGGGAATTGAATTCAGGACTTCTGGAAGAGCTGCTGGTGCACTTAACCTCTGAGCCACCTCTACAGCCCCTCCTTCTACTTTTTAAAACCTTGAGAATCTTTATAATTATGCCAATTATAACTACATTGTTTCTAGTTTAAAAAAATATCATTTTAAAGGAGAAAAACGTAGACATGTGGGGAGACAGCTGACTATTAAATACTATAAGCAGCATTCCAGGACAAAGAATCATTACAGGCTACATCCTCTACGAGAATTACTGGTAAAGAGCCTATAAAACAAAACTTTTCCTAAATATTCTCCGGTAGCCACTTTGCCTGAAGTCACCTGCCATGTCAGTATCACACAGCTGTGTATGCCATATGACATGGCAGAGCTTGTCAAGGCTTTACTGTCTACTTCACAAACTTACACTTCAGTCACAACACATTGTGGGGTTAATGCATTTGTTTCTGAAACAGAAATATGTAATCAGAAGGAAAACTAGATGAAGTTTATATTTTTATAATATATATTATATATAACTTATATAATGAAAGTACTGACTTAACTTGGAAGTACATTCAAATTATTCAAACTGCTATAAGTAGAACACTTGAACTGATAGCCTTCCTACACTTTCCTTACTTTTAGTATTTAATTCAGCTTTATGAAAAAATTGATCTTATATACATTAAACAACAATAGCTTAATAGCAAAGATAGACTCTTCTGAGGAAAATTATAAAATGTGGCAAATGCTAAGGTATTGAATCATTTTAAAACAGAACATAGAAAAATAAAGTCTAATTTGACTAATTTATTAAAATCCGAATCTAACAATTTACCAAGTTTTTATTTAGCTAACACCACTTAATTCTCTAGTACNACATAGCGACCCTAGCAAAAGGCTGCTGAGTTCATGTGCACTAAGTGGGACAAAGAACATGTGCACCTTATTGCTGTTCTCCCATGTTCAGAAACTGACAGCACACTGCCACTCCATGCCCTTTAAGAACACACATGCTCGATGTTACATAAACTATACTTGTAGTAAAACTAAGATTTTACACTGAGCTGAATGTGTGGACACATAAATGTTTGTTTTCAAATGCTAAGTCAACAAGCATTATTGACAAAACATTACAGTGTGGCACAGGCAACATTGATATAAGCCAAGGACCCAGATCTTCTAGTCTGGATGCTGTGACTAAAGTTGTGTAATATTGTAGAAATGAGTTCTGAATTCTCCAGGAAAGCTAGCAGCATGTATTGGCTATGTATTATCTATTAGACTAGAGCGTGTGCACACACGGGCGCAGCACATACATACATGCTCACTAATGTAAATCCTAATAGTCCTATAAGTTAGATATTATTTATATTTTATAGCTGAGAGAGGTTGAACAACTTATTAGGACTGAAGAGTACAAAAGTAATAGAGGTAAGCCTTGATCCCAGGTCTGTTTGACTCTTAAGTCCTCAGAGCCTTCTCTGGCTTCAGCTCCCTCAACTGTAAAATAAAGGGCTCAGCTAGCTTATCTATGTACACGATCCCATTTGATCCTCCCAACAGCCCCACTAGACAGGGTAATCTCTTCTTTTCTCTAACAATTCAATTAAAACTTACCTCAAGTCACAGGGTCTCACACCAAGTCCTTCTGANCCCACATCCAAGGCGTTTGTATTGCACCATACCCGATACTCACTAAGCTCTGCTGTACCAATGCTCCAGACTCACTCAACTGGGGTTCCAAAGCCTTTCCAGAACTTACAGACACGGAGCTTGAAACCTTCCCACTCTTTCTCAGGTGCTCACATAGAGTCTTTTTACCTCTGCCATCCTTCTATAGCACCAAAAGCTTCAACACTCATGGTTAAAGACCAAACATTCAGATTCAACTCTTGCACAAATGGTAACTGGCTAATTCCTAAAGTATCCCTATATTTTCACAGATGGTAAAGAGTATCCTGAAATTGTGCCATAAATTTATTTTTGATATCTACAGGCTCCACAATGATTAAAGGGAACAGTAATTAACCGTATAAAGTCGAGTGAAAAAAAGTCTTAGCTACCTTATACAAGCAGGTGTCAACCACTTCATTGCAAACTTTCTCAAGGTCATCGGTGACTTCAAGTCTGGACCTCACGAAGTCACAGAGCTCTTCATTTCCCATGACATCCCAGATGCCATCACATGCAAGAATAATGAACTGGTCATCCTCTTCAGACCTTTCAATATCGTGGACTTCCGGCTCTGGTGAGACGAGCTGCTCTGTGGGACCTTTTCCATGGACACACTTGTAATCGAAATCCCCGAGGGCCCTCGATACAGCCAGAGAGCCGTTCACACGCTGAATCATCACAGAGCCCCCTGCATTCTGAATTCGCTCTTTTTCCAGCGGATTACTTGGTTTGTGGTCTTGTGTGAAGAAGTGAACTTTCCTGTTCCTACAAAGTAAACCTCTCGAGTCCCCACAGTTAATGAAATAAGTATGTTGGGGGGAAATTAAGACCCCCACAGCTGTTGACCCACTTCTATCTGCACCATGTTTCTTCTCTGACATGACTCTCATGTGCTCATCAATCTCCAGAAAACCTGTTCTGATTCCATTCTTTACATTTTCCACAGAAGGTGCTCCTGCAGAGCCTTTAAAATCCTGGTTATTGGTGATGTGATCTAACAAATGCTCACAGCAGTATTTGGCAACCTGAGAACCAGCATGCCCATCATATACAGCAAAGAATGACCATGTCTCAAGTCCACTTGGCAAACCGATCACAGCTGTATGTGCATCCTCCATTTCAACTCGCCAACCTTGCATGCTGCTTAGGCCATATCGCAACCCGTTCCCCTGCCCCTGGGCATTATGCTTTTCCATCTTTGGCTTGTCTAAAAATGCTCCCATTATGACTTGATCCTCTAGGTCTGTAAAGGAAGAGAAATAAGAAAGTCAGTAACTGTCTAAAACAAAACACATCCAAACAGTCTTCTGAAAGCGCCTCCGAGATCCAAGGAAGCTATAAAAACTCATGGGCTCCAGCCAGAAGCCTTGTGTTGCTGACCTGGAATGTGGAGATGAACAAGGGAAAGGCTGGTCAAGTACAGCTCAACCAGACAAGCAGCAGAGGGAACTATGTCCCCAGGGAAAGGGGAGAGTGTCTGCCTCTCTGTGACACCAAGGAGACCCAGCAGGGACCATTAACTTACATGAACTAGCAAGATTTCAGGGTGTCCTCACCACGTGCNATCTTGTAATTATGGTGTGTGTCAATAAAAAAATTAATTCATAGGACATACAGGTGTCTACTACTTCAGGTACCTTAGCTGAGTACTCAGGAATTTTGAGTTTAATTCCAAGCTATTTTGTTTCACAACTAGAAACGTCTATAAAAGTAAAAAGTAATTACTCACACTGGTCCAAATTTTCAGTGCCTTTCTTTAAGCCCTTGTGCAGGTCATTCTCCTTACGTGGAATCCCCTGCCTCACCTCTTTACTAACAGAAATAATAACATACCTGTATCTATCCTTGAAAGTCCAGTTCAGATTCTACCCCTTCATCAGACTGTGCAGTCTTTGATGAAACCAGTCAGTTTCTAAAGGGGTCAGCTTCAATTTTCAAGTTGCAATGCATTTAATGACAAATTTCATTATACAAAAATGGTAACAGAACTAATCTGATAACCAAGCTAATAGTAATAACGTATCATTATTACATGCTTTATGCCTACTAGGTATAAATCATAAGGAGAGTCAAAGGGTCGAGCTCGGCTCGTCTAACCCTTTGCCTTGGTCTGGAATGGACCCACAAAGGCAGACACAGTGAGCCAAGCACCATTTTAATAAGGCATTGATAATGCAGTCCAAGTAATCAAATGAGTCACAAACTAAAGAAAATCTTCAAGTAGGATAGAACACTGGAGAGAGATAGGAGGTAGAGGAGATGTATATAATGAGGGTGACGGACGGTGTCCAGGTGCAGTTCTGAAACCAGAGGGCTAGAGATACCAGTAACGATAAACTCAGAAGAAATGCTATGGAAAGCCCTTAGAAAAGAATTTTTGTTTTGCAGCAATCCCCCCCGCCCCCACAGCACTTTCTTTTTCTTTCTACTGACCAATCGATGCCCAGGGACAGAAAAGAGGATAAGAACCAAAGAGAAAAATCAGCTCAAAATGTGATTACACTAGAAATAATCACCTGAATGTTGGGGAGTAAAACTCAAACTGAAGTTCATTTCACAGACAAACCAACAAGAAAAGATCAGGAACCACACAGTCCTCTCTAAAAAATACAAGTTAGGAAGTTAGACCTGCTGGCTTTAAACTCTGGCTCTACTCTTTTTAACAACGTGATCACAGCAAGTGTGAGACTACTAGCTTTTCTGAATGGCTTTCTTCATCTGTGTAATAAGGTGCTAATCCTATCCCACCCCCCACAGGGTTTCTGTGTAGTCCTGGCTGTTCTGGAATGAGCTTTGTAGACCAGGCTGGCCTTGAACTCAGAGCTCTGCCTGCCTCTGTCTCCTGAATGCTGGGATTAAAGGCATGCACCCCCACTGCCCGGCTAAAGACAGTTTCCAGCACTTTTAATCCCAGGCAGAGGCAGGGATCTCTGAGTTCAGGGCCAGCCTGGTCTACACAGAGTTCCAGGACAGCATAGAAAAAAGTCCTGTTTCAACAAAACAAAACAAAACCAAAAAAACAACATCAAAAGACAGGGTCTCACTGTATAGCTCAGGCTGGCCTGAGACTCACAGAAATCCACCTGTCTCAGCTTCTGGAGTGCTGAGATTAACGATGTGCACCATCATGCCTGGCATAAGGTGCTAATCTTATGGGATTCTTACAAGGAATAAATGTACAACGCATTTAGCATCATGTCTAGCACAGTATATACACTTAATATAGTAAAGCCGTTTATTATTATGCAATGCTTACAAGTATTATTTTTCTACCAGAGTAAAGGAGTCAGTTATAATGATGTTTTTCCTGGACACTAGCTTTGTCTGCCCTTTAGTAAAAAACTTGTACATAATATACGTTTGGGGAGTGGTAGAGATTGAACTCAGAACCTCACTCATGCTAGGTTAAGTAGTCTACAATAAGCTACACATTTATCCCGTGTGTAATACATACTTTAAACACATTATTAGTAAACAGGGGAGGCAATTAAAAAAATGTCACTTCTCGCCTGCCTGACAACATTAGAAGTTGGGAAGAGTGTGAGGAAAACAGAAACTCCAGTGATCTCACTAATAGCAAAAGCTAGAAGATGATCCTAATGACTATTCCAGAGCAGTGTGTTATCAATGGCAGGCAATGCCCAAGCGATGGAGTCACCTCTGTGGTTGTGTCTGACCTGCATCTTACAAAGTAGGAGTAAGGAAACAAATACTATTCCTCCAAGTTTCTGTTCCAGATGTACACTTGTGTTAACAAGCTCAAGTACACNGTGTTTCTAACTGTAGTCAGTTAAAGAACTTGAAATACTTCATCTTAAAGAAACTGTCCCATGTGCCAAAGAAAATGTGTAGTGACCATTACTAAGAGCTATAAATGGCAACCACTGGAAATAACCCGCTTATTAGAAAGTACAATAGATAGCATTTAACAACAGACATTTAATTCTATCACACATCGTTCCCAACAAGGAAGTTTCTTGAGTAATGCAGCAAAGCAATTCTATATACACACACGGTACAGCACATAAAATGAGGGCAGCAGGCAGCTTAAGGACAATGGCTGCAAACTCCATGAGCACAGGGACGTTACTCACTGGTGTGCCCTCAGCACTCAGAGCCTAACAGCAGAAACGCAATAGCGTATCATACTACTAGTTTCTCTATGGGAAGAAAAACAGACAGTATCTGGCTTCAGGAAGAAGTCTAACAGGGGAGTTTGGCTGTATTGAAGGGACAAAGGGGACCTGAGGAACACTGCTTCCTCTAAAGTGTACTCAACTCTTCCAATGTGTTTTCAAAGCACATGCTGTTCTCTTAAAAACTAACCTAAGCCGACACCCTCACCTCTCAACAACTAGACAAGATATTAGGGGATGATTACTGGCTTAGAAGTAACACCTCACATTGACTGGGTGCATGTGGTGGAGGAGTACCAGCCAAGCACTATTCAAAATTTTTTGAATGTATTAATGTCTTTAAATTGTTATGCCAATATTGGCATTATTATACCTCTACCTTACCAATGAAGAAACCGAGCTATTAAGTTACCTACTAAAGGCTGACAGCAAGTTGTCTCATCTGGGTGTGAATTGCCTTAGCCAGGCTGACTAGCCAGCTGGATATATGTGTGAATTTTGATTAAGACATCTGATGTCTATCTAGACTATCATTCTTCAATTTCCTCACTGTACAACGGACATATTAATAGTGACCTTCTGAATGATACTGCAAATCAGTCACAGACAGCCTGGTAAGAATGGAGGTACTGAGCAAAAGGACACTATTTAATCACTACTATATTCCTACAAACAGCAAATCTAGATTTTCACTATGCATAACAAGAGGCCTTGCTCTCCCCTTTAGAAAGAAGTCCAGGACTTATTTACCAGATATGCATATGAAATTACCAAATAAATTAATTCCTCAAAGCTAAAGTAGGCGATTCAGAAATTTTAGCTACTTAGAATCTGAATAGTTTATAGAAATCTAGTGAAGTAGCCAACCATAAACTACATAAAAAAGTGCTGATTATGTAACTATAGTGTCAGAAGGTCTTTACTAATGTAAATATTGTTTACATAGACCTCTCGCATACCCGGATGACTAGAGAGTATTTTACTCAGTCCAATTATTAAATGAACAGATGTGTGCGCGCGTGCGCGTGTGTGTGTGTTTGGCCATGAAAGTTTCACTCAGTTTTCTGAGTCTTACACCTACTTGGGTACATACTCGGTCTCATCACAAGTATTATCAGCTGATCTGAATTTCAAAGCAAAGTGCTATGGTAAACATTTTGAGTCCTTTAAAATGAAAACAACCTCTAAACTGAAAAATCCATTCATTAAAGGTCAACCATTGCCTGCTTTTTCCTGTAATGCTAGGAACCAAGCCCAGGATCCGGTGTATGATACAATCCATAGCAAAACTACATCACTAACCTCTTGGCAGCTTGTGCCTCTCACTAAGCAAAGCTAATGTAATGATCTACTAGTCAGGAGGTTTAATCCACTAAGAATCACACTGAACAATAGTTTTAACAAGCTTTACGTATTTTACCATTGACTTTCTCTGAGTACTGTAATAGCAAACATGGAAACAACCTGGCTTCTCCTTAGAAGGCAGGATAGATAAATAAGGGGATACTATTTATACTATACTGTGCTATACTATACTATACTATACTATACTGTACTATACTGTACTATACTATACTATACTACACTACACTATACTATACATCCCTATGCAACCTCACATTAGCCTTCAATAACAAAGTATTATCGATTCTGGGCAGTCTTTAAAAAAACTGCATCAAACTCTACACTATTTGTCTGCCTGTGGACACAGTCTAACAAAACAATCCCTAAGTTTCTCTGTCCAACAGACACATGTAAACAATGTGGGGAAATGATGCTGTCTTAGCAGTTGATACTGCACTCTCCTTGTATGGAGCCCTCCACACTGAGAAGCAATACTGAATGTGGGCATTTATAGTGGGAGCTGGTAAGATTCAAGGATAGACTCAAATAACAAAGAGCACGGCTAAGCTGGCATTCCAACAGGAAGGATGTTGGGAACTAGAGGGACTTTGATGGGCATTAAAATAGATTTAGTTATAAAAACGGGACTATTTGGAATAGATCTGCCTAAGAGATAAGAATCTAAAGATGGAAAGGAAATCCAAAGAGACAAAGAAGTGCCAACAGTAAGAGCTGAGAAGCTTCCCAGGGAAAGAGGAGTGATAG
>LZPO01046342.1:0-12867 GCA_001675575.1 Neotoma lepida
TTTGGGAGAATAAAACTATAAGAAACAGATCAATGTCCATAATTAGTCATGCAGGGGGAGGGGCTCATTGAGCCCTCTACCCCTCTCTGTTCAACTATTGGTTACTGATACTTCTGGGAGAAGGGGAGTCATTGTCTTCAGTGTGTACCCACTGTCAATCCAAACACGCTCCAATAGATAGCTGTAAATCTAAGGCCACAAAGTCAGTTCCAGTCAAACTTAGTGAGTCGCAAAATAAAAGAAAAAGATATGAATGTAGGAAAGGGATTTGTAGTGAGGAGGGAGAACTAATGGGGCTGGAAGGGAGATAAAAGAGGGCAAGTGCTGAGAGAAATTATATATATGTGTGTGTATATATTAAATTGTCAATATATAAATAATATATGTTTATGCATAAATATAAATATAAAAATATTAAGTTGTCAAATGTAAGTTAATACAAAATTAAAAACAAATTCATGTATAACCAATTTCTGTTGTTTTTTCTATGCCTTTCTAGAGCCAGAAAGAAGCAAAAAAAATTAAGGTCCTAAATTTCTGGTAAGGCAAACTGCTGGTTGGCAATCTGATTTTAAGATAATATCTTATTCTTTAAAGTATGTAGACCTTGATCAGTAAAGATTATTATTATTGCACATATTCAAGTTGTAGGTGATCACACATTTCTGAGCCCTCTCTACTCACCCAAGCCTTGATTAGGCAATGGTGTTCTGACACAGTGAGCTACATAAACATCTGGTACAGTTGGCCTTGGATCTAGAGAAGATGGTAAAAGATCACAGCAAATGGAAATGAATGATTGATTATTTACAGTTCCATCATATTTTGTATCTCCTTTCAAAATGAAAAGTTCAAATAAAGTGTGAATAATAGGGGCTTTTTGTTTGTTTGTTTGTTTGGTTTTGGTTTTTTGAGACAGGGTTTCTCTGTGTAACAGTCCTGGCTGTCCTGAACTCACTTTGTAGATCAGACTGGCCTTGAACTCACAAAGATCTGCCTGCCTCTGCTTCCTAAGTGCTGGGATTAAAGGTTTACGCCACCACACCTTGCCGGAGACAGCATTCAAGATGTCTGATGTGCTGCCAGAAGAGTCCCGGATGGAGGAACCTGTGATCGAGGACACTGCTCCCTCCAGGCATACCCCACTGGACACTCTAATAAGTCTGCCAACGATGGGCCAGGGAGAAACAACCCTTGTGTCTCAAGGCCAGACTTTATGGCACATGCATGTCATGTTCTCATCTATCCAACTGTTACTGGTTCTTACAATCTATTTTATCTATTTTTCATGATCTTTTTCTCCTTCCCCTGTGGTAGTTTCCATGAAATTGGATATAGATGATATCAATGTGGTCACATTAATGATACAGAAGTAATTATTAAGGCTGAAGTGAAGGCTGTTGTGCAAGTCATGGGAAAAACCCTATAGCCTAAAGAGTCTCAGAAGCATGGAATAATTGTATTAAATGTCATGTAATAAATTTTGATGCAGTGCATAGGCAGACTGGGTTGAATATTATCATTATGCAAAGTTCAACTCTATGCCTGTTGCCTTATCAGTGATTTCCACTGAAAAACCAAAAGGTAGATTTAATTTGGAACAAGGAAGGATGGTGGCAGAAGGTGGAGGATGGAGTGACTTATAGATGGGATGGCAAATTATAAGTATGGGAAGCCTTTATACACAGCCTTAGTGGCTAAGCAACCATAGGCAGTGACATTTCATTTCACTCTTGGAGCTAGACCTTGATCAGGCTGAGCCCCAGGGCAGGTCTTGGGGGCCCCACCAATTGGCAGGGGAGAGGAAAAGAACAGGGAAGGTTGCACACCAAGGGGACAGAAGCAATGGTTGAGACATGTCCCAGGCCTCCCTTGGCAGTGTAGATCAAAGAAAGAAAGAATAAGGTATTTTAAAGAGCAGTTGGAAGGTTTAAGAAAGACTAAAGACAAAAAGTGCAAAAATTTGTGGAGAGAGCTCTTGCTGAGTTGCAAGACCCCACAAGCTAAAGATATAAATAAAATGTCATAGTCTGGAATTTAAAAGAAAAGAGGAAGCTTGCCTGTTTGGAGTACTAACCACTATTTGTATTTTTGTCCTTTTGAGAAACTGCATATAGTGAACCTCTGGGTCAGTTGACCTCACATGAAGAGATATTTGTAATTTTTAAAAGTTAAGTAGAAATGGCTTTGGCTTTTTGCCTGGGATTCAAGTATACTTTGCTGATTTCTGATTATTTGTNGAATTATCTCATCCCCTATTTTCCTTGGGTTATTACACAATAAAAGACTGGGGTTGAATCAGATCGAGAGAGCAGAGAGAAGAGAAGAAGAACTGAAAGCTGAGAGCAGAAAGCAGAGCATTGCAGAACCCAGACTCTCGAGATCTGATGAGACTCGTCAGCTTGCATTAATATATGTGTCTGAGTCTTCACTTGCGCCTACCAAGATATCCCTGCCCTTCGGGACTCACGAAACTGCTGAGGCTGGTCCTCGGCAACACCTGGTGTGTGAATAGTAGTTTAACTCAATGAAATTAACATATGACATCTTCAAATATAATTTTTTGCTGTATTTCAAGTATTTATATCTCCAGGGACAAGAATTCCTTCTCTAGGAATTTATTAGAAAGAAATAATTGTACACACAAATGGATAGATTTTCATGCTGTTTACAATAGAGGGAAGTTAGAAACAAAATAAAAGTTGAACAATGGGCCTAGCTATACAAATTAAGATTTACAGAATAAAATATTTTGCTGTCATTTTTCACATGCAAAAATGTTTATAAAATGCTCTAATTTTGCCAGGCAGTGGTGGCGCATGCCTTTAATCCCAGCACTCAGGAGGCAGAGGCAGGAGGATCTCTGTGAGTTCAAGGCAAGCCTGGGCTACAGAGCAAGTTCCAGAACAGCCAGAGCTACACAGAGAAACCCTGTCTCAAAAAACCATAAAAAACCCCAAAATAACAAAAACAAAAACTTAAATTTTAAATGAAAAAGGAACATGCAAAATAACAAGATTATACCATTTATTAAGATGTGGTGTCTGTGTAAAGACTTAGAAAAAGGTAAAAAGTATTCTGAAATATTATTTTTACTTTCTTTTATCTTTTAAAAAATCTTTGTGTGTGTGTGTGTGTGTGTGTGTGTGTATGTGTGTGTGTGTGTGCACATACATGTGGGCCTGTGCATGCCATAACTACTCAGGGTCTCTTGTTTGTTTCTGCATGTACCATGTGTCAAGCTATGCATCCAAGCTTACAAGATTCTCCTATACACTTCTCCTATCTTACCCTCAGTATACTGTAATTACAGATGTGTGCTCTTGTGTTGAAGATCCAAACTCAGGAATTCATGCTTGTGCAGCAAACATGTTACTCAATGGAGCTGTCTTCCTAGCCCCTTTAGTGTTTATCTTTATTTCTGATTTCTGACATTTTAAACAAAAGTTATATATAAAGAATTACTGAATTCCTTGGTGATCACTATCAGAAAGAATGGATAGTTTAAAGTTCTGGTGAAATGAATTTTATCCCCTGTTCTTGGTTTGGTTTTTATCTTTCAATGTTTAGTTTCCTACTTCACAGACTGAATTTATGCATATATGTACATATACATTTTAATTAGGTTACTTCAACTCCTTTTAGGGGGATAATGGTAGTATAAATGTATAATAAATTAGCACACATATTCATAAAATTAAATAATTATTTTTGGTAAATTATCATGATTGACATATATTACATAAAGTACACATCTATATACTTATATATTTATTATACATCTTACGACTTTTCTTAAAGGGGCTTTAAGGATAAGGTGATAGAATGTTGGAGATTTCATTTCTTTCCTGGGATCATATTCTACTAAGTTATGAGACAGCAGGAGTAGACAGTTTAAAAAATCATTCAATCCCTATATTCTCTTTGAGGGCAACCTTCCATAACCTTAAGGGTGTGCCTCAAATATGTGGGCTCTCTGCTGTTCCGGGTCACTGACTACACCTGTTACTGCTCCCTGGGCACGTGGCTCACACCACGGACATTGTACCTGCAAAAAAGTGCTTCCTTACTTGCTTTTCTTCCCTGGCTAAAAGAGGATCTCCTGAAAGGAAGAACTGGTATCACATATTTCTTTTTTTTTTAAAAAAAATATTTATTTATTTATTTATTTATTTATTTATTTATTATTGTTTTATATGTGCATACATGAAGTGAGTGTATGGGGGGGTACATGCCACTGAGAGCATGTGGAGGTCAGAGGACAACTTTGTGGAATTGGTTTTCACCTTCCATTTTTACGTGGGTCTTAGGGATCAAACTCAGGTTGCAGGCATGTGTGGCAAGCACCTTTCTCTGCTGAGCAATGTTGTCAGTCATTATATACCTCTTAGACTCTTTGGCACTAAGCACAGTGGTGACCACAAAGTTATGGGATAAAATGAGTGTTGTTGAATAAATGAACTACTTGTAAGAAGGTAAGACAGAAGTTTACCTTTGACATCAGAATTTGATTCTTCTTGTCTTTGGAGTAAATGTTCTTTACCATAAGCCTAATGGAACAGAGAATTGGAAAGAAAACATGATATATTATAAACATGAAACTGGGGTATGCCTCTTATATGATTATGATATGATAGGTTTTCAACAAACATTTCTTATTTATTTTTATTTTATTTCTCTCTTGCACTAATAAATAGCAGGAAAACTCAGTATTTTTGTTCATTACTAAAGAGAGTTTTTTATCATACAGAACTCATGTATCTTGACAGAGACAAAAATGTTAAAATTAGAATTGTTTAAATTAGAAGTTGAGAATATGAAATAGATGAAAATATACACAGTTATGTGAAAATCTACGAACAAATTTCAGGACTATGCCTATATACAAAAGGTAAAGAATATTTTCTTGAGCTTTGTAAAGAACTTGAAAACAAAAGAAACTGCAAGTATATTGCTTTTTCTTTTGAGGAAAAATCCAAATCTCACTTACTGGACTAAAAGAGNTCCATACTGCACTTTTGACTGTAAACCTTGAATAATCTACAAGTCACTGTGACTGAAAACATTTTAAACATTTTCAAGCTTTTGTTTCTTTGCCTAACATTATAAAGACTTTTCTAAANGGGTCTGTGGAAGGAAAGATAAATGAAAAGCATTTTGCCAGCATGTAGTGCACATACTTCAGTAACACTTTAGATTGTGAAATTGAGTTAATGCTAGAATCTATGATTCTAGAGCTCTGAGTCCAGCCTGGGCAACAAGGTGAAACCTCTCAATAAAACAAATCTAATCATATAAAACAACACACAATAGAAGACAAACACAAAACTTGAAATAGTTAAAACACAAAATCCATTGTTTTGTATATATAATTGACTACAGATATTGACATATCTATGGAAATGAAAAAAAAGAAAAATCAAAATTGATTATGGGGTTGAAGAAATGGCTCAGTGGTTAAGAGTGCTTGCTGGAACGCTAAGGGTTTTCTCTGACTATATGGAGTTGTTGTTCAACTCCCACTAATTTTGAGCTGATTGCTCTAATGTCTTTAACTCTGCCCAGAGTCATAATTTGATCTTAAGGTTAATTTTTAAAGCCCTCTTTGAATAGGCAGGTCTAGAAGTTATGTATGAGGTCTGTCCTGAGTTTTGGAGGGCTCCTCCCAGCTGTCTCCCCAGTTATCTCTTGCAAAGTAGCCAGGATACAGTTTAGCATGTGTTTCTAATGAACCTACCAACCTCTGCCCAATTTCTTTTTACCATATTTGCACAGGTTTTAAGAATTTCCCAAGCTTTAGCTTTCTCCATCTGTTGTAAATGAAATCAATTCTTCNGGAAGAGACTAGGATATTTTCTCTTTTGTGGCCTGGCTCTCCCTCAAGGCAAACATCCCAAGTCTTAGTTCTAGATCTGGGACTGGAGGCTTCTACTGGAAGTAGTAGCCTTAGGTCTTCACTACTTGCCTCTCCAGGACCTGAACCCATACTTTGCAAGCCAAGGCAAGAATGACCAGGGGCCAGTTATTCAGTGGTGCAGCACCCAAGATGAAACCTCTAGTCCCAAACTGGGGTTGGAGTAGGATTCTTTGTCCTTTTCTCTGCACTCACCTCGATTACCACCAAAGCCTTGTTCCTCCTGGGAAGATATCTCTGGTAGCTGTAGGGAAAGGTGACACCTATTTTCTTGGCTGCACTATTTTGTAGTAGCATTTCTGTCTTACTGGGCTAGGAATGGAACAAGGACACCTGGGATTCTCAGACTTGCTATTTTCAATGAATGTGAGGATTTTTGAATATTTTTTTCATTTTAACCTTATTTTTTATATATAACCTTAGACTTTGAATGGTTGTTCTTCTTTCTTTGTTAAGTAGTGTTTGCCAGTTTGCTAGTGAAGAGGTTTGCTGAGGTCTTGGCTGTCATTTAGTCGTCCATCTCTCAGCACCATTTATTTTCATTTCTTCATGTTCTTTTAGGTTTCCTTGTTTTTAAATTTCCTTTTAAATATCATGGATTCATTNGGTAAGCTTTCTCAAATAATNTTAAAATAAAATAAATACAAATGAAATTCAAACATGGCATCTTAATCACCTGTCAAGGATCTTTTGAGTTTTTGTAAACAGCAAATAATATGACCAAAGTTCTATTCATTTTTTTTCTGAGGAAAAATGAGAACACATGACTTGCTATTCTCTTGCATTCATATTTAAAACATTTTAAATCATTACAGTAATCAAGATTTACCTCTCTTGTGTTATTCTGGCGCTCTACTAGGGTGGCATTTCTTTCCTTCTTTGTTTTCAGATACTTCTTGTTTTTTGCCTAGGTAAAATAGTATTTTAAATTAGTATTTAATGAATGTATCAAAGACAGTCACTTTGAGGGTCTAAATATAGGCATTTTGAGACTCACTTCCTAGAAGATGGAGTAATGACCCCTTTCCTCCCACTGCAACTGTGCACCCTAGATGCATGCAAGGCAAACACAAGATTCTGTGAAAAAGTAATTGGGGCTTTAGAAATGTTTCCTAATCCCCAGGAGAGAAGATTACTCCATATCTGCACAGTAAAAATTTGTGGTTCTTGCCAGCATGCCCAAAGCCTTGGTTTTGATCCCCAGCACACAGCACACATGCATGCAAACTCAGAATTGTCTTGGTTCTATGACTGTTATATACTACCCATTCTTCATTTGTAATGGGATGTCTATTATAATTTCCCAGCTTCCATTCCATTATTATAGGTGTACATACATAAGAGGGGCAGATAACTTGCCTTATTTTATAGGTTTTGGTCCTGGCCTGGTGTAGGTCATGATGGAGGACTGATAACTATGCCTGGATGAGATGCTAGGTGTTTTGGAAAGGGGACAAATACTAGTAAATTTAGCATTTGGACAGGAAGTTAATAACCGTGACCTAGAGGTGAACTGTGGAATGCTAAACCACTGCTTCCAAATGGTTTGTCCTCTATAATAGGATTATGCATCCCTAGTCTTTACTGTGGAGCTCTGCAGAGCCTCTCATGATAAGTGGAATAGATCTCTCCATTCTGTCTGAATGTTGAGCCTGGCTGGCTATATGACTTTTACTGTGGCTAGTGGATTGTTAGTAACTATGGTTAGTAACTATGGTATACGAAAACAAAAGGCTTACTGTAAATTACTAAGCTTTTGAAGTTGTTTGTCACACAGTGAAAAGGAGCGTATTTCCTCACTTAAGTATCATCTTTCTTTAGTAAGCCCATGCAAACTGAGATCTCTATATAAACTCTGTTTCTTTAGGCATCTATCCTCATCTGTTAAGTCACATTTCACTTATTTTGTTGTGTCACTCTCCCCACTAAAACATAAGAAAACAAAGGGAAAGATTTTCTGACTCATTGTTTTCACTGTTCTGTTTCCAGCACCTAGGCAGTGCCTAGTACATAGTTTGAGCACAATATTAACAATAAATATGTAATTAAAGAAATGAATATTGGGTTAATAGCCAGGTGATGTATGTTAGAGTGCCACATGTGACATTAACAAGCGGTGTGGAATTTGAGAATTAATTTCACTTCCTGGATCTTAATATTCTCATCTATGAAGTAAGGGAGTTGGAATAAAAATTCTATGATTTAAAGATATGCACATAATCAGAAAAACAATTATTACTACACAAAAATGATAGATGCACAAACCTTTATCCTGGTTGTTAGTAACAACAATAATCAGTGTACCTGCTTAACATATCCATTCTGAAGTAAAACTTTTTAATCATACCTGAGAGGTCAACTTGAGAAGATAAGTCTGAGGGTCATTGGACTCTGAACTGTCAGAGCCTCGACTACTAAAAAATAAAAATAATAATTACAGTTTTCAGAATTTAAAATTTCAACATTCTTACACTACATAGTAATTTGTTAACAACTGACAGAAAATCTATTGTTTATTAGCTGACTCAACACATATTCTGTAAGCTTTGACAAATTTATAAAGACAGGTATCTTTCACCACTACAGCATCAAACATAGTTTCATTGTCTCAGTTTCATTCTGTTTGACTCTCCATGATTCTGTTTCCAGGAAACTCTTGGCAACCACTCACCCTTTCCCCGCTAGTTTTGTCTCGCCCATTGTGTCATGTAGTTGAGATCTTACAGCCTTTTCAGACTTTGTCATTCACCAACACTGAGGCAGGCACTTTAGGGACAAACCCCTATATTGATTTACCACTAAAGTGTCTTTTCCTTTATTTTAACTAAAACTTTATGAACAAAGCTAGATATGCTTAGAGGCATTTCTGTCCACCATCTTTGTGATGAAAGTAAGCATGTATGCCACCATTAGTATGCAAACTGAGCATGTCCTAAAGTGTTCCTGTCTGCCATTTTTACCCTTTCAAATCTGCTATATGACTCTGGGCCATGAATGTATCTGTCAATGTGTCTGTCATCTTTCTTTCATGAAGCATGACTTAAAACTGAGCATGTTCAAGAATCTACTCCTTATCTGAGCATGCTCAGGAAAATGTCTGCCCCTCCAGTGCTTTCTTATATTAATATTTACAGGCTTTCTAAGTAAAATTCCCACAGTGTCTTTGAGGAAGCCATTGCTTTTTGCTTCCCTTACTTGCTACAGGTAACAAATCTTTCTCAGTTATTATTTCTGGCCATGTTTGTTTTGGTTTTGTACTCATCAAGATGAAACCCATTGTATGTGGTTGCAATATAATATGGACTTAGGTTTCTGTTCTGTCATATTGTTTCATGGTTTGGCAACTCACTTATTTTTATCATTGAATAATAATCCATTATATGGACATACTTTTTAAAAAAATTCATGCATCTATTGGAGGACATCTGGTTGCTCCCAGTTTGCGCAATTATAAATAAAACTATTTAAATACTATGTGGACTTGTTTTCAATTTATGTGGTTTAAGCCTAAGAAACCAAGATGAGCTGGGGTGTAGTAGTTTTATGACCCCTATGATGGGTCATACAACTGTGGCTGATCTGTCTAAGGGCAGAGAATCTACAGGGGCAATTCTAATGTGGCTACATTTTCTACATGGTTACGATGGTACACCTCCTTGTTGTAGTATTAGTTACATGACTGATAAGCTATGCAATCAAGGCTGAGACATCTGAGAGTAGAACAATCCCAGTGGCCATTTTCTTCTAAATGGTATGGAGTGACATGTCTCCTTGATTAATGGGATCCATCACACAAGTATGCAATTATCAATTGCAGCCTTTGAAAGTAGCATATGGTAGAGAGTAGGTGGTGGTAATTGGGGGTGGTGGGAGAAGGAGTAGGTAGTAAATCACTTACAAATGGTACCCAAGCAGAGCCAAAGTCTAAATTCCAGGAGGGTGAGCGTGTGCTGTGCTTTCACGGACCACTTCTCTATGAAACAAAGTGTGTAAAGGGCCAAAAGGACAAACAAGGGAAATATTTCAGGCATCATAGTGGTTGGAACAGAAATTGGGATGAACGGGTTCCAGAAAGCAGAGCACTTAAATACATGGACACCAATTTGCAGAAACAGCAAGAACTTTAAAGGCCAATCGATCAGGAGCAAGGCAATCAGAGGGCAAGAAGAGAGGGGCTGCTCCTGGTAAGAAAACATCAGGCCTGCAACAGAAAAATGTTGAAGTGACAACAACAAAAAAGAATAGACAGAAAACTCCAGGAAATGGAGATGATGACAGTACCAGTGAGACACCTCAGCCTCCTAGGAGGAAGAGGGCCTGAGTGGATCCTACTGTTGAAAATGAAGAAACATTTATGAGCAAGGTTGAAGTTAAAGACTCCTGAAAGCTGACACCATGGCTCATGGGTGCATGGGACGTGATCCCCAGGCAAATGATCTCAGTAAATGTGGTGCTCCATGCACCTGGGATATGGGAGCATCAGGGTGATCTATGAGAATTTCAGCATACTGCAGTCTCTCAGATTTTCTTGATTTCCTCAAGTACCTGGCGAAGAGTTCTGCAACTTTGCTCAGTGCCAGTGATTACGAAGTGGTTCCTCCTGAGTATCATCGGAAAGCCGTGTGAGGGGCGTGCTCTCACTCGTGTTTGGATCTCTGTAAACAGAGTTTGGTTCTTAGTCCTTCTGTACAAATGATGTACTTTGAAGATGTTAGTGTATAACAGAATTGATGTTTGTTTTCTGCTGGATTTTAAACAGAGAAAATAAAGGGAGCTTCTTTTTTTTTCTTTTCTTTTTCATTTCAAAGTTTCTACCAGTGTATTCAATGATGGACAATAGAGACATGCTGTACAGCAGTGGTTCTCAATCTTCCTAATGCTGTGAACCTTTAATACAGTTCCTCATGTTGTGGTGACCCCCGAACCTTAAAATTCTTTTGTTGTTACTTCATAACTGTAATTTTTCTACTGTTATGAATCATAATGTAAATATCTGATATACAGGATATCTGATATGTGACCCCCAAAGGGGTTGTGACCCATAGGTTGAGAACCACTGCTGTACAGTATTATTATTGCCTAGCTGACACAGCTGCTTTTGAATGCTGGTAGTGTTCCTTTGACACTATGCACTTTTATAATGTATGTTTCTGCTCTATGACAAAATGCTGATTCCTAGTGCCTAAGGTTCACTTCAGTGCATGTAATTNAACACTCATCCATTTGTGCTTCTTTTTGTGAAATGTGCTTTAAAAGACCATCCTTTGCAAGTCATTCATGTTCCTTACACATTTTATCTTTGTTCAATTGTTGAAGAATGGTGGGTTCATGGTTTTTGTATTTCTGTCCAATGCATGTTTTAAAATGATAGACGCAATGCATTGTCTAGGTACAGTTTTATAGACAAGTCACTACGGTAGGAGTTGTTTTCAGATCTGCAATAAATTTCCTTGAAGTTTTAAAAAATAAGGAAAGTAGCATGTATGGGACAAGACTGAAGGAGGCTGTGGCATCAGTTGAGTAGCCTTTGCTGTGGATGATAAGACATGCAACTAAGACNGATTTGTCTGCCCATAAAGAACTTGTCCAACTAAGGGAGGGATTTTTCATGCCAGCCTATGATTTTGCAGGAAAAATGGAAAATAGGAGAGAATAAGGTGACATGATAGAAGATACCTCGCAATCTACCCTTAATATAACAGGAAGATCCATTATTCAGCATGAAAATGAAGGCCTTAATAATAGCCTGTATAGGAAACATGACAATTAGGGAATATTCTGCATCTGAACTGCTACTGTCTGCCAATCAATTATGATGTACCTGTCCATCTGCCTTCTGTTTGTGATCATGTATATAGATTATTGATGTGGAGAGATATTTCCTTTTATTGGTGTGCAATAGTTACAGTGGAGACTCACAAATGGTTAGGTTGCTGAGAATCAGTGACTACTGCTGTGGAATAATGACTCATATGCTTACCTTTAAGGCTCAGGGAACAACACAGAAGAGAAGATGGAAAGAATTTAAGAGCCTGAGGAAAAGGTGGAGTGTTGTACAGCTATTTCCTCTGAATGAAAACATTTCTCCTGGAAGGAGGTTCATCAGACTCAGGAAGCTAAGAAATCTTTCAAGGTCCATAAAACTTACAAGGCTCAGGAAACTCAGAAAGTTACAAGATTCACAAAACCCCTACTTCAGGTTACATAAGANGTCAACTTCTGGGAAGGAGGAGATTTTCTTTGGCAGAGATATCAGCAATCTGGTCAGGGGTCACTATGAATGCAACTTTTGTGAGTTGTCACCCATGCTGTGAAGGGCTTTTGGATACTGCAGCAGGCTTTGAGTCACTAATACTTCCGTTAGTAATTCCAATATGTTCATAAGCTAACCAAGCTAAATTAAGTGGAATTATTCCTTTGGTCTGTTATTGGTGCCCTATCTGGGATGAATAGAATTTTATTCACATCTCCCCAGGAAGAGTCACATAACATAATACCATCAAAAGAGAGGTCCTATTTTCTCACATTTTTACTAGCATTTAGTATTGTCAGTGCTTTGGATTTTAAGAAAATCTAAAATGTTTGTTTTGGTATTTCATTGTTTTAATTTGTAATTTCCTAATGACAAATTTTCATTAGTTTTTTTCTTTTATTAGTTTTAAAACTTATCCTTTTATTATTTTATTTTTAAAATATGAATGAATAACTGCATTTTATATCCTTATTCTCTATAAAAGATATTATTCTATCTATATAAAACTTTTCTGTACTTATTACAGACTATCAGCATATACAGATTTTCCTTATTTCTGCATAATATTCCACAGTCTCAATGTCTGTCATTGTTGATGGGACATTGGAAAACTACCTATTTTTAATAGCAATTCTAAACCATGGTAAGAGAAGTAAGATCGAGTGTTTTAATGTACAAAGAAATCTTTTTTTTTTTTTTT
>LZPO01046343.1:0-12854 GCA_001675575.1 Neotoma lepida
GTTACCCCTATTTCTGCTGGGTTACCCCTGTTTCTGCTGGGTTACCCCTGTTTCTGCTGATGACTCCTCCTTTCCTGGCGTGTTATACCCTGATGATGTAATAAACATCCGCGATGAGAGAAGTCCTTGGCCAGCTTGTAAACTGGTGCTTCTAAGTTTTCTGAGTCACTCCGGGTAGTTTCACCATGGACCATCATGGTGAGGGAGCATTGCAGCAGGAAGGCAGGCATGGCTCTGGAGCAGTAGCTGAGAATTTCCATGTTGAATCAGCAACCACAGGGAGACGCAGAGAGAGAGGGGCAGGGGAGAGCTAGAAGGAGAATCTCCACATTTTTTATATCCAAAATCTTACATTAGAGCTGAAAAATTAAAGGTAAACATTGTAATGGGTAGATTATTTAATTCTGAATCCTTTGGTTCTAAAAGGTTATAAAATCCTTGGGAAAAAATCCTTGGGAAGCATTTGTTTTTATGATTCACCTTGGTCAACCTATCTCTTTTAAATTTGCTTACTATTTATATTTAATTCCTGTTTTTCTGCAAGTGGGAAACTGGCTAGTTTTATGTCAACCTGACACAAATTAGAATCATCAGAGATGAAGGAGTATCAACTGAGAAAATGCCTCCATAAGATAGGGCTATAGGCAAGTCTGTAAGGTATTTTCTTAATTCGTGATTGATGTTGGAGTTGCCTGGTCCATTGTAGGTGAGGCCATCCCTGGGCAAGTAGACCTGGGTGCTATAATAAAGGCTGAGCAAACCATAGGGAGCAAGCTAGTAAGTTGCACCCCTCCATAGCATCTCTGTTAGTTCCTGCTTCCATGTTCCTGTCCTGTTAAAGTTCCTTCAATGATACACTATAATGTGGAAGTGTAAGCCAAATCAACCCTCTACCCTCTCGCCCCAACTTGCTTTTGGTCATGGCACTTCATCATAGCAATAGTACCCCTCACTAAGAGAAAAGGCCAGACCTTTCCTCCGTAATAATATGACACATTCCAGTCATGCTTTTAGAAAGTAAAATGGATTTTCCATCATCAAAATAATAATTATATATTGTTAGTAAAATTAATTTATTATTATTTACTGAAGGCCCTTTACTAAAGGTAGGGTTTCTCTGTGCAGATCCAAGGAAAGCTATTCTACCTAGCAGTGTGTTGAATGAACACTCCTCCTGACCTTTCACAGGATGGTAGTTATTCCTAAAAATACCTAAAATTTCTAAAAATTCCTCCCCCCCCACTTTCTGTTTTCAACAGCTGTCACCATAGTCCTCCACTTCCACACTCTACTCAAAAGTTCCCATTTTTCAGTTAATGAAACCAAGGTTAGGGCACTATGTTATTGCCAGTAGTCACAAGCGAGGGAAAAGGGGGAAGTGACATAAACTTGGCTTTATCTGTTCTGAATTTCTACTCTTCACCTTAATTTTCAGGTTTATATGTTCTTAGTTATACCTAATTTCAGACATGCTTGGTCATGGGTTGTGCTTGTTACTGAACTGCAGCTTTCTCAAAGGTGGTCCATGACAGATAACTTAAGAGGGAGTTAGGCTGCCTTGAGTGGAAATCATAGCATAGAGTTTCCACCCTGGCTTGACCATGCGTCCTCAGCAAAGAGGTGTGAGGTATCTTGCTGAGATGATGTGCACTGGAGACTAGACTAGAAAACCGTTTGATTCAGAGCAAATAGGGTGCAGTGGACATGATATGGATTAGAATTTTATCAACCTTGGTGACTGTTAATTATAAAGTGCTATGCAGAATACTTTCAGGGATAAAAAGATGAATCAGATATGCCCTCCAGGATCCAGCTACAGGTAATTACAAAAAAAAAATGAAATAAATATTGTTATTCTGAACACAGACTCCATCCTAAGATCTGACAGTATGTAAAGGATAGGGAACATGGGAGATTTGAAAGGCTAGGCACAGGGGGGCCTCTTTTAGGTTCTAGATGTAAGAGAGAAAGGTCATCTTTAGCAGTGTTTCTTCCCGACAGAAAGTAGACACACTTATTAAATTAAACTCTTAAATCCTCTAGAATACCAAGTCGCATAGCCACTCATGTGTGGTCCAGGGCATAATAGAATGGGGATGGGGGAAATAGGCAAAGCCTGGGGAGTTTAGAGCAAGAATAAGCCTGTGGGAGAATGACTAGTTCATGACCTGTTTCAAGAAAATACCAAAAAATAATAATAAAATGGAAATCAATCCTCACTCAGCCTTTTCTTCTTCTGCAATTCCTTTCTTTCCTTCTGAGTCTCTACTTTGTGTACAAGATGAGAATAATAAATACACAATCATAGGCTTCTCACAGTTTTTATAAATTTCTATGTATTTTATACCCATATCTAGAAATCTGTAAGAAAGGCAATTTGGTAGGCTTTATTCAATTATTACTTCATTCAAATATTACTTCATATCAAAAGTTAATGAGGCCATTATAAGAAAGAAAATTACAGTCCAGTACAGCCCAATCTCTCTTTAAAACTTAATAAGAAATCCAAGTAAAATATTAGCCCAAATTAATGCAGTAACATATAGAAAAATAATTACAGGTATAGTGATTACATAAACTACCCCATTCCCCAGCCCTGTCTGGGATCCATTAAACCCAGTGTTCCAAAGCAAATGCTCTACCACTGAGCTATACCCCTAGCCCTAAAGGTTGTGTTAACATGAGAAAACCATAGCATTAATGCAACAGGGACAGACTCACATGATCTAGATATTATAGAAAAGACATTCAGTAAGACATAAGCCCTGCTTATAATAAACCATCCTTATCAAAAATGAACTCTCAGATGACTTTATTAGCTACATCCTCCAAAAATGTAAAGCTATTTGGACAGTCTAAGAAAACAAGTAAATTAAATCTGCACATTAGAAAGTCAATTGTGTATTTTTTTGTTAAACACAGAACTCCTGGGGTCTAGTCATCATCATAATATTTTGACACATTATTCATCTGGAATTGTCTTGAGTTAGAAACCCAAAACTCACTGAGTCAATTTTCTATGCCTCAATTATAGAGTTTTGAAATACCAGTATAGATATATGTGTTAACATATTTGTTGTATGTTTTTATTTTCTTATAATAGACTGAATATGTTTCAAAAGAAAGTTTATTATAGGTTTTTGTTGCTAAAGAGTGCATATAGCTTATGAAATTATGATTTACAACCTGATATTCCCTCCGTCTTTATAACATATAAAATCAATGCAATTTTATTTTGAATAAATTCTTGTATTTGAATTTTTTTTAAAAAATGAACTCTCTAGAATTCACATTTGCCTCAAACATTTTATCTTATCCTGAATAATAAGAGACTCCCTTAATCTAAAGGGTAAATATCTCAAGCTGAGAATAGTTTGTGTGGTACTGAGTGATCTTCCACATCCTCACCCAAAATATATCTCTTGCTATCCTTTTTAAAGCGACAGAGCCAGTCACATTATACCAAGGAAGACATAAGGACTTCTTAAAATACTGGACTCTGCACAGATCAATATAGAAGTGCCACTCAGAGCTTTTAGAACTTAATCCTCTGCTGGAAGTCTCAATCTGTTTTTTACAGGGTCTCCCACATGCCTGAACTGACAGAAGTTCCAAAAACACTTGTTAAGTTCACTAGAGGACATTGGCTTGCTTTTGTTTTTCTTGTGTGTTTCTTTGTGTGTTTGTTTCATTAACAATTTCTGGAGTTCCCCATGCTGGTGACATCTTGAAAATGTGTTAAGAAAAGAATCTTGTAAAAATCCAACCCTCCAGCATTCATTTCACATCATACCTCAAACATTTTGTTCATTTCATGAACAATTATTAATATTGTACATACCACACATTAAGTCAGACCCAAGATATTCAAGAGTAAGCATTTAGTCCTTGCTATAAGTCCAGTTGGGGAAGAGCCTGTGGGGTGGTCAAAAATACAAGGATGAGGGCTGAAGAATTGGCTTATTAGTCAAGAGCATTTGCTGTACTTGCTCTTACAGAGAACCTGAGCTCAGTTCCCAGCACTCACCTTGGGTGGCTCANAACTGTACCATCACACTGTACCATCAGCTCCAGGAGATCTGACACCCTCTTCTGGCCTCTGTGGACACCTGCACACACTGGTGTATATACAGGCAAGCAGGCACATTGCATGCGCGAGCACACACATACACACACAGTCATAAATAAAATTTTAAAGAAACAGCACAAGGATGTCCAAATCTACCTCACTTCCCTACATTGAGTTTAGATAATGCTGTAATAGTGGAGACTAGAGCCACTGTCAGAATAAATCGTCTCCCTAGCTTCTCCCCTGCTTTATCCAGTCCTCAATAGTTTTCTCTCTTGATGAGGGCCCAACAGAAGCTCCAGCCCTGTTTTGTTCAATGAATCTTCTTGCTTTATCCCAGTGTACCAACCTTAGCTACATGTTAGGATGAACTTGACAGCTCTTCAGACATCAGTATTTTGTAAAGCTTTCCTAGTGGTTCCAATCCTTAGTCTTTTCCCTCCTTTCCCTTATCCTCTCTGCCTACCCCTATCCCACTTTTTCATTCTTCATTTCCTACTTAAGATGGCAATGGTTCAGAAAATCTCAGAGTTCTCTATCAAAAGCCTAATGCAAACCTTCAGCTGGTGACAAGGCTGGCTCCTAGCAGGACTCAATTCTGACAACATTTAGTGGTAGCTGGTCCAGAATTTGGAAAACAACNTTGAACTTGATGCTCCAGTTGGCTGACANTGGGCAAACACACAATCTCCTAGTTCAAGGCTAAAATATGAAAGGTTTGAGTAGCTGTGAAGGTTCTTCAGGAAACAGAGGTCTGACACTCGTAATTTGATTTCTAGTGACTACAAAATTATGTGGTTAAGAGCTCTTGAATTACGTGAGGTCTTTTTGAAAATATCCAGAACTCCAAAGGACCCTTTGTGTGTGTGTGTGTGTGTGTGTGTGTGTGTGTATGTGTGTCTGTGTGTATCTGTGTATCTGTGTGTAGCAATGACCAAGTTTGCAATGCATTCAGATACTGCCCTGACTGTCCACCTCTATCATTTGACCCTTACTGTGCCCTTTCCCCTGTTCTGTCTTCACTGACACCACTCTCCACCTTACACTCAGCCTATTCCAGGCCTCAGCAATTGGTTGGCATGGAAACAGATCAGCCTGCCTGGTGGGAGGGATGTTCCGTTTCCAAGTGAAAATGGCAGACATTCAAGTGTGATTCACTTCCAGCCATTTTAACCCTTGAGTTTATCCATCTATTCAAACCTTATCTGTAACTACTAGATACCTAGTGTGTGAAGAAGCCATCTTGACTCAGTCTCTTCCTACCTTTGGCACCTCCTTCGTGGAGCTCCAGAGAGCACCCTGCACTTTCTTCTCTCCTCTATTTGCATAGGCTCTTTCTTTACTCTGTGTACTGTGTCCTCCACCTTCTCTTTCTGTCTAGAAGGTTCATGGTGAATCTTGAAGTCAGTCACCATGCTTTCCACAAAGCTTTCCCAAGTCACACCTCTACCCCTCCCTACTCTTGTAGTACTTCCCTTCTCTTGACTGTATGTAACTGTTTTCTTCTGTAGACTGTGGCCTCACAAAGGGCGAAGCATGTGATCATGAAGAGCACCTGTGTTTCCACACTCCTGGAGTGGGTCTTGCTTCCATCAGTTACCAGACTTGTATGAGTCACCACAGAGCCTCATTTTTCTCATACCTAATACACTATTTACCAGGTGTGGGCCACACACTGAGCACTTTCTCATTGAGTTTTCACCAGTTAAATGAAAAAGGACACAGTAAACCTGATCTCCTTTTACAAGAACATTTGGATTCAAATCTGAGGAGCTGGCCCTAAATCACTCAGCTTCCAGATGGGAGAGCCAAAATTATGCCCAGACCTGACTATGTGTATGGAAAACACCTGACTCTATCTTCCCTTGGGGAGGAGGAAGGACTGACTGGACCCATGGATAGTCGAGTAGATCAGTAAAACCTTGCCTTGTAAGAATATGGCCCTGTACTCTATAAAGACTCAAATGGACCCCTCCCTGTGTTTAAGATAAAATTTCTACACACTTGTGGCAAAGATGAAAACTATACAAGTTCTTGTGGCTACATGCTGTTCCGTAAAGTGTGCCTCCTTTCCACTAGTCTATTGCTCTAAGGGAAGGGAGTTTTCAGAACTGAAAACCTGATATAAGGGACTTTGAAGAGCCATGAAATCATTGTGATAGGTACTGAGTGGAAGCAAGCCCGAGTGTCCCAAGCTACTGGCTGTCAGTGTAGCTGAAAGTGCAGTATGTCATTACACTTCACTGTAGGGCAGGACGCTGAAGAAGACAGTGAAGTGAGTGTTATCCAGTGCTCAGAATCAGCATTAGAGCTGAGGTGACTGAGAAGTAAAGCATTTGCCAGCGCTTAGACCTGAGTCCAGGTTCTCAGAACCCTCACACTCAGTGAATGTCATCCCACAGCTCCTATGACAGGGCACAAGAATCCACAGGCTAGTCAGCCTGGCATGTGCAACAAAGACCTGGAGGAGACCTCTTGTTCCAAAGAAGGTGGAAAACGAGACCAACACCTAACGTGTCCTCTTCCCTTTACACACGTGTCCACACTCACACACAAACACACTCACAAATGCACATACACAGATGCACATACACACCATACACATGCACACACACAAACACACACATGCGCATGTACACATCAACCTTTAGCTAAATTATTCAGTGCTGTCCAGTAGGTTTTACTGTTTTCTTTTCTAACCAATAATTTAGCCAAGAAGCAGGGACAACAAAAGATGTGGTCTTATTCAAATACCTCTATTTTTATACACAGAGAAAAAAAATCTCGTTTAATGAAATGGTTCCATGCTGCTGCCAAGTGTATGTAAATAATGCCTTGGATTTCAACAGGAAAGAACAAAGCTTATGAGTTTATCTGGGACATGCACCCCATTTCTAAATGCCATGCTTCACCAGTAGACTTGGTTACCAGAGCTACTGATTTTTAAATTACAGTGGTGAAATAACACAGCGTGGTCCCCTATAGGCTCCTAGAAGCAGGGAGTCAATCAGCCTCCTTTGGTCATATGGCCAATACTGCCTGTTCACCCCTCCCTCTTTGTCCCTCATCTCATCCCTCATCACTTTCTGCCTTCCTCTCTTCCTTCTTCCTTTGCTCCACTTCACGTACTAAATCCAATTCCTTTTGTATCAAAAGGGCACCTTAGTAATAAAACATGGAATGCAACACAAATACCACAGCCAAAAGCAAGTCTAGGTATAATTCCTAATGTCCAAATTATAATCCACTCCATCTAGCAACATAAATGGATTTGACAAATTACTTTTGTTGAATACTTATTTTTATTTTAGTTCTGGTTATTTTTCAGGAAAATGAAAGTCAGAGTACTGAATATCAATGGCTGTAAGTGTTTATTGTTTGGGTGTATGTGTGCAAAGTGTTGTGTGTTTTGTGTTGTATGTGTGGTACACGTACTTATTAAAGTTGGTGTGTGTATTGTTTTGGTGTGTATATGTGGTACATGTGTGTAAAGTGTAGGTTTTATGTTGTATGTATGGTACATGTCCTTGTTAGAGTAGGAGTGTGTGTGTGTGTGTGTGTGTGTGTGTGTGTGTGTGTGTGCATGTGTGTTGTAAGCCATAGGAAGATGTTTGTTCACATTTCCTTACTTACTTGTCACCATTTTTGGAGACAGGGTCTCTCATTGATCCTGAAGCTCATGGACTGGGCTAGCTGGCCAGTGGGCTGCAGGGATCCACCCATCTCTTTCTCCAGTCCAGGGCTGGGTTATAAGCACTTGACCCTATGCTTGCCTTTTATGTGGGTTTTAGGGATCTGAACTCGGTTCTCATGTTTGTGGTCCAGGGGCTTTACCCATTGAGCCATATCCCCAACCCCTTTTCATTAATCTTGAAGAAATCCATATTTAAAGGCAGCACAGTCATGCATCCAAACACTTGAGTTATTTGATAAGAGAATTTAGGTTTTAATTTGTTTCCTCCAATGACCTTGGGACAGCTATATACATTCTGTAAGTCCTAGCTTTCTCATCTTTCCCTTATGGATACCCATAGTACCAACCTCATAATCATATTGTTTAAGTGAAATCACATACTTCATAAAATGCTTATTAGCAACATTCAGCATTCTCCATATAACAGATGCTCAATAAATATTAGCCACCACTTATTATTATTAACTCAATAGATTGTTATAAGGATTAAATGAGACAATAGTACATTATGTTGTGTGACACTTTTCTAGACAATCAAGAAGTGTGTCATAAACATTAGATACATTATGGGTAGCACTGGCTTCTTACCCTGTAACTATTCCATAATCAGTATAAGGAGTGCTACCATTTCCCAGAATTCTCTTCTGTTCTCGGCTTATTTGCTTTAGTGCCAGTCAAATAACAGGATGTCCTAATGGCTTCATGACTTCCCATTTCCCTTTTGCTTATTTCCCGTCATGCCTCCCAGTAGATACATTGTACTCCCTCTCCTGGTGCAAATCAGTGTGTGACTGTGGGCTATGTGCCTCCATTTCTGACCCTCAGTTGTTTGTTTTTCCTAAAGACTGCTTGAACAGAACATGGCTGTCTCTGAGCTCTCTTCTGGTCAGACATCTACTGACTCTCAGGGTCTTCTTAATTGTAATCTTAGGAGAGCCATAGGGAATAGAGACCCAAGTCTCGGGGACCTACTGTCCCCAAGTTTGCAATGTCTGCATGGGAGCCAGGAAAATGGCTTAGTGTGTTTATGCATGTAAAGGCTGAGCAAAGTGACACATGTCTATAACTCCCAGTGCTAAGGGAAAGTGATGGGCAGATCTCTAGGTCTTGTGGCCAACCAGAACAGCTCAAATTATGAGCAGGTTTACTAAGAGACCCTGTCTCAAATGAAGATTGAGAAGCAATTAAATAAATCATCCCAGCGTCAGCATCTGGCCTCCACACACATCCTCCCAGGCAAGTGCACTCTCCCCACACATGTGCACACACTCATGCACCTCACATAGAACAAAGCGTAATAAAAAAATAAAGATCAGACAGGATTAGAGGAAATTCTGATACTATCATTATGTACCTTCCATCTACTTTGGAAAGGCTTTGGGGTTGTGGTGTCACGGAAAGCAGCAGCTTTTGTGAAAGAATCAGCTTTGCCAGGCATTTAAGCACTTATAAATTATAGCATGTCTCAGAGTGTTACATATACCCTGCGTCCATGAGGCAGTCCTTGCCCATAAAGCCTAATTACGTTGCTTATGAGAGGTAACACTGACTTAGGAAGATCTAATAGAAAGCCTTGGGGCTCCAGCATGGCTAGTTCACTTGGATTCTCTTTCCTTGGGAATAGAAAGGGATTATACTTCTATTTCCCAAGCTTCTCTTCTTTCACTTCTTGGCTTTGTTAGCTCCAGTGCCAGTAGCTATTTAAAATGTCAGGCTTTTTCCAGCACTAAGGTTGGCACAGGGAGTAAAAGTGGGAGTGGGGAGAAGTGAGTATGTATGCAAAGAGCTACACATGTTCTTAGACACTTCCAGTATTGCGGGTAATGGGAAATGTGTTCCTCTTTGGGGACTTAATATCAATTCTTAGATGATTTCCCGAATGCAAGTTTCTCTTACGTTTTCTTACACGCGGCTGTAGAAATCAAGCCAGCTTAATGGAAAAGCTCAGCGTTCTATCACCCCAAGCTCCCAAGGCTCCTCCATCTGCTCCCACTGCACTTGGAGCCAGGGAGGAGCAGAAGAGCCAGATTCCTCATTAGCAGTAAACCTGTTGGGCCAAGAGCAGGGCCGTATCTGCAGCCATGCTGGGGCATGTTGGACACAAGACTGGAGATGGTTATCTTTGATCTGAGACTTGTGTGTTGGGGTAATAGGCGTGCCTGAGATTCAAGATTGCCTGGATGAGGATGCTTCCTACTTTCTTTATGATTTAGTCTGTGAATACCTTGGAAGACACTGGACCAGGGAAAGGACCCCTCTTGCCAACTTCTCATTGGTCAATTTCTTCTCTGATTTAGTTGCTATGATTTGATATATATATTGGGTTGAAGTATATAGAACTTGTCAAGGTCTCATATGGTTTGACCTAATGTTTTACTTAATTTTTTATTGTTTTATTTATCTGTTTATTCCAAGAGAAAGTCTCACTACATAGCCCTGGCTAGCCTGTAGCTCACTACATAGACAGGCTGGTTTCTATCTCATAGAGACATGCCTACCTCTGTCTGCATCTAGAGTAGAGGGATTAAAGGCATGCACACCATGCCCAATCTTAATGTTGTACTTCAAAGAGAGCTGTTGGGGTGTGCTGGCCATTCTCCTTGCCATCATTGATGGCAGACAAGGAGCTTCTTGGACTCCAGGGGGTTCAGAATGGGAATGTGTGTAACTCTTATCAGCAGTTGTTGAGATGTCTGTTGTGTTGAAGAAAAGAAAACAACTAATTAGGGACCCTTGGTTGTGTAACAGAACTCCAACATGGTGTTACATTTTAAATTATAATCACAGAGCTATAAATAAAAAAGAAACTCTCCTTCCATTAGCCTGCTGTTGTAACAAATAGCATTGCCAATTCTGTGTTGGACTGTATTAGAGCCAGTCATAGTGTCTGAAGGCAGCCCTGATCTGTTTAGCTAAAGTGCGGTTACATAATGAAACACACAGTTCAGTGGGTTTGAATAAAAACGTGCTTCTACATAATCACAGCGTGCAGAACTTTGCAATACCCCAGGGCCATTCTGTCCAATCCAAGGCCTTCCCCTACTCTGAAAGATAACCACTGTTCTAAACTTTACACTATAGATTAGTCTAGCCTTTTCAGATGAATTAGGCTATGCTGCTTTTGTTCCTGTATATCTGGTTTATTTGACTAAACATGATGTTTTTAAGAGCCTTCCATATTTTCTTATATTTTAGTGGTCTATTCTAGTTGACAACTTGATCCATCAGTCTATTGCATAAACACAACAGATACCACAGCACATGAATAGTCACAGGGACTATTTGTGACTTGCTTCTCACCTTCCACCATGTATCCCTCTACTGAAGGGTACTTGTCTGATTTCCAGTTGGGGGCTACTATGAAGAAAGCTGCTACAAACATTTTTGTACACATTGTGAAGAAATATGTGCTTGTTTCTGGTGCCTATTGTGAGGTGATATGTAAATACTTCAAAGCAACTAGACAATTTTATACACACCCTTTAAATAAGTAGCTAGACACTTTTCTAAGGGCATTTGTAAGAATTGTTATGGTGGCCCTGCTGCTATAAGAGGTAAGAAGAAAGAATGGATATTGGAGGCCAACAGTCCTCACCGTAGAGCTAATGACACTATTTCCTGAATGCATTTACTGCCATGGTTTCCTGTGTGAATTCTGAGACCATGGAATTGAAGCTCTAGTATGTTTGTGCTCATTAACAGCTCTGCTTCTGGAAGGCAAGGGAGCCCAGGCAGCTATGGAGGGCTGATGTTCCTGACCAATGTTTTCTTTGATTTCAAGGAAAAGAGGTGTTGGTGGACATGAAAAGACCTTCAGGTACCTCTGAGTCTTTTTGCCCTTTGATGGGGTTTTTTTTAAATTCTGGCTACACCCTGCCCTCAGTAAAGTAGGAAGTGTCTGCAGACTTCAGACTTCCGTACTCGGGTGTGAACTAACTCCTTTGCTTTCTGCTCACTATAGCACAGTGGTTCTCAACCTTCCTAATGCTGTGACCCTTTAATACAGTTCTTTATGTTGCATAAAGAACCATAAAATTATTTTTTTTCCAGAGCTGAGGACCGAACCCAGGGCCTTGCTCTTGCTAGGCAAGCACTCTACCACTGAGCTAAATCCCCAACCCCCCATAAAATTATTTTATTGCTATTTCAGAACTGTAATTTTCTACTGTTATGAATTGTAATGTAAATATCTGATATGGGACCCCAAAGGGGTAGAGACCCACAGGTTGAGGATCAATGCAGAGGATCCTTAACTTTCTCTACCAAGGACTGATTTTATTTTAGGGGAGAGGGGCTTCTGAAGAGGTTAAAACTGTCAGTCTTTGTTTGCATAAATCTTTAAGTACATGAAAAGAAGTAGTTTGGGTTTTCAAATGGAGCAGCTCTTTCTTTGAATGGAATTAGAACACCCAGGTCCCTGGCATTTTTGTGGAATGAGTCTGCAAGGCTGGAGCCACCTCAGTGAAGTCCCTCCTCAGCGTGCACTGCTTCCGGTAGGTGCTCATAGGCTGGTAGAACACCATGGTAGCCAACTACTCTGCCCTATGCATGTCTGCCATGCTTTTGTTTCCTTTTATGACTTGACAGTAGAGGTGCTGACTGCCATTAAATGACATGAGGCTCTCCCACTGCTGAACATTAATGAAACCTAATTCACAGTACTGTACTTAGCTCTGTGGGCCGTTCTCTAGTCTGACCTTTGAACTCCTTATGAACATGAGTAACAGTACAGAAGGTAAGAGATTCAAGAGCAGCCCAGATAAATTTCCCACCACGTACAGCAGCTCTACTGTTCCTAGGCAGTGTGACCTTGAACTAGTTCTTAAGGGCTGAGTCTCAGTTACTTCCATGGAAAAACCCTGTAATGAGCGCTGTGGTCCTGTAAGGTTCATAGGGCTCCTGTGGGGGTTAACATGGTACCTAGTAAGCACTCTCTGCTGCCTTTTCTGGAGCTTTCATTTCCCAGCTACCTTTGCTTGTTGCTTCAGAAACTACTTGGACCTTTCCATTTTTGTTCTTTTGTTTGTTTGGTTGGTTGGTTGGTTCTTGCTTGCTTGCTATGGTTTGTTTTTTTCCCCCACATCCTTTAAC
>LZPO01046344.1:0-12840 GCA_001675575.1 Neotoma lepida
TTGTGGCAGCACTCTTATAGTCAATGTAGCAATAGCTAGATATATAAACACCTGCCATTTACGGCTTAAGAACAAAGGGCGTCACTGTGTGAGAATGCAATTCGATAGAGCTAATCTCAAATGCAATTAGTGCTCACATTCTTTATGTGCCCTGTTGTAGTCTTGTTGTCTAAAGAATTTATTGAAATAGATGCATTTAATTAAATTCTTTTCAGCACTTGGGCAATAATACAATTTAAGGTGTGACATTCTACTTAAGGAAAAGAAAGAAAAGGATTGAATAACTGATTTTTTCCCCCAGTCTGTCCTCTTGTCTTAAGGATGCGTAAATTTCAGTTAGGAAAGAATATATGGAAACCAGTCCTTCTTTTTCAACTTCTGTGTGCACATTCACACATCACACTACGGTTCTAACGTGTTTTTCAGTGATACTGATGGGAAGTTTACAAAGCATGGACTGTTATGCAAAATAAGCAATGAATTTGCATGGAGCCTTAGGATGCTAAAATTCTACTCCCACCTCCTAACAAACTGATTCTTTTTCTTGTAACAATGAAGGGCTGGGAGTTTTCTCCATACCACCACAACTGTCTGCTGCTGTGAATTCAGGACTTTTTTCAATTGGCTTTGTCTTTCAGGTTTCCCAACTTGCACAACCAATGGCGGACAGATGTCCTAAAATAGTAATTTCCTTATGTGTAATATTTTTTTTCTATGTGTTGTGCATTGTGTAGCACACATGGAAATTCCTCCATGCCTCATCTCAGCACTCGAGATGCAGGCAAGGATTGTGAGCTCCAGTCCAAGATACTGAACATATAATACAACACCCAGAAAGGGATGTTGAAAGGGATGTTGATGGTGGCACTACATCCTGGTCTGTGAAAGACACCTGTGCCACTTTAAAAGTCAGTGTGCATTTGCATTGGGGCTGAGGCCAGCTTTTACTCTAAATCAAATATGCTATAAATGAGAAAAGCAAAAGAGAAAAGCAAAACTGTTTGTGGGCATGGGGGTGGGGCTCTCTCCAGTTGTTATCAGCTNGGAGGTCAAGGTTCTTTTGTCCTACAACAGAAAAGAATTTGACAATATATAAAAGGGGCAGAAACAGAAACAGTTTTTATCAAGAAGGCATATGTACACAGTGAAGTGTTGGGAAGGGTTGAGAAGGTTNTGACTCTTGGTGAGGCCTTTGCATCGTGCCAGCTTTTCCCTGCCTTTGCACACCTCAGGCCTTCTTTAGAGAAAGTCCCAGTCTAGCTCTCTGCAAACTGGTTTGTTTCGTAGGCTAATTTGCACAGCTTCTGATTAATGTTTGTGGACCTCAAAACTGTTTCAGACCTTCTGCTTTGTGGTAACAGAGGGTCTCTTGTAGAAAACACAGCAAAGACAGCAAAGAACTTGAAGTTCAAATCAGAAGAGCGGGGTCTAATCCGGCTACGTTACACTTCCGAATCTTTTCTAGCCTTGATTTTCTCAAGAGCCAAGTGGAGCTGTCACTCTAATTTGAGCACTTTCCTGTCTGCATTACAGATTATAAAGACTAACGTTCTCCCTCACAGATGAGGGTCCACCATTCTCACTTATATTCCTTAGGCTTGTAATATAAGCTTCAACTTTCCCACTGGATGCAATGTTCAGGATAAAATATGGAGACATCGCTTGGGAAAAACCATAGGACCCCATTTTAAGTAGGAGTAAGTACAGGTTGCAAACCAACCAGAGCTATAATGTGTTAGTATAGTTTACACAGTCTTTTAAAAATTATCCTGGATAATTCCATATCTATACAATGGAATGTGATCATACCCAGCTTCCTCCATATTACTCATGAATGTCATGTCCTCCTCTTGATTTTATTAATAATCCACTAAAACCAGTAAGTGTTGCCCAAATGTACACAGGTTTGGGGCTATCCACTGGAACATGAGCTACCTACCCATGGCTATCACCCCAAAGGAGAATGATTCTTCCTCCCCCAGCAGCTGCCTATGTCAGGAGCTCCTCAGTTAGGGAGTTCCTCCCATCCATGCTCTGATTTTGGCTGACCTTGTCTTGTTCAGGTCATAAATGTAAGTGGCTTAAGGGTGCAGTAAAGGACCCACACACATGACCACTGCTTGGTTGGGGGAAAGCTTTTATGATAGATAAGAGAGAGAATAGCCAGGGGCACCTGGGAGAGCCTGCCATGCCATCTCTTGGGGACAGAGGAAAGTCAGGGGAAGGAGCTGGAGCTACAGGAGCAGAGAAGATACCAAACATGGTGGGAGAGCCCTGCCCATTATAAGGGTTGTGTCAGAAGACGGAGGGCAGCTTGGCTGGAACCTGAGNACGAGTGTAGGGCTCTGATCTGCTGGAGACTGTCTGAATTAATAGGGAACTAGACACCTTTTCTAGAGGTTGGGGGCCTGCAGGAGCCCATAAGAGAGTAGTAGCTTTCCCTGGCAAACAGAAACCCATCNTACAAGGTATCTGAGGCATGCTGAGTGTTTGCTGGGTCAGGGTCCAGCCTGAGCTGAGCCCAGACTGCCTTCTTGGGAGTTTGGGACCTGGCATTATGTAGGTAAGCACAGCTGCAGTGAGTTCATGAGTACAGCAGTGTACCATGGCCAGGAGAGAGCACTTCACAGCACGTCCCCTCCTAATGAACATGGTCATAGTCTTACTTTCAGAAACACCCCGAACTCAGACATTTCTGACCTTAAATCAATGCCTTCCTGCCCATCTGTATGGAAATTACAGCATCAGATGTGTCTAGCTTTGGGTCTAAAGGCAGGAAATCAAAAGAGAGAGTGAAAAAATAATAATGAACGGACATGTGTGTGCCCATTGCGAATGTGGAAGTTCACCTTTCTTTGGCAGAGTGTGCCAACATCCCAGTGACCATAAAGCAAAAAGGACAGGTGGGCTGCAGGGTATCCAGGGGCCCTGTTATTTTATTCTGTCTCAACGGTGTTCAAGGATACTGAACGCTGCATTCAATAAAAGAGTTCACACTGCAATTATGAAAACCTGTTATCATCTCTTCTACAAAGCAAATACGTCCACATCCTGTCTGATATTAAAAAGAAGCATGAACAAAGAGGTTGTTAGGACAGCCATCCTAGTTTCCTTTCTTTCCATTGCCATGATAAACACTGTAACCAGCAGCAGCTGGGCGGAGGCTAATACTTCCAGGTCATAGTCCATCACTGAGGGAAGTCGGGGCAGGAATTCCAGCAGGATCTAAAGCAGAAACCTCTCGGAATGCTGTTGGCTGCCTTTCTCACTGGCAGCTGCATTTCTTTTACATTGCAGACCCCCATGACCAAGGATGGAGCTAGAAACCCTTGTTTCCGTCATCAGTCAAGACAGTCTCATGACAATCATGGCAACAGACCAGTCGTACCCACGCACTATTCAGTTGAGGGTCCATCCTCCTGGAGCTATGGATTGTGTCACAGCCAGCACCGTAGCTAAGAACACAGGCTTAGTCTCATCAAACATTAGGCCTCATCTTTGTTCTGCCCTTAACTCATTGACCATCCCAGCACAAATGATATAATCTATCAGCTCCTTCGTTTCCTCAAGATAATGGCCATAATCAAACTTACATAGGGGTGATATGTGAAAGTAGAAGTGAAATTCGCTGGTACTGGGCACAACAGCACAAAGCAGTTAGAAGGAGCTACCACTGGCCACTATTTAAATCCAGGATGGTATTTCCATCTCACTGTGAAATTGAAACACAATCGTGGGATAATGGCCGTCTATTGAATTTGGACTCTGATTTGGATTCTACCAGAGAGCATAAAGTAGACATAAAATTCTCTTATTTCAGCTGCAGAGATCCCCGAAGCAGCTTCATAAATGGGTCTCCAGTGAACTGAAATTGCTTGATAAGATCAAGTAACCCTTCCAACCAGCAGAGCCCTTTTCCTCCGATAAAATGAAAAACGTTGTGCATTTTCAGGGAAGCGGCAAGGCTGTCAGATGACTCAAAAGATAGCAACTCGGTTCCGCTCCTTAACTTCACACAACCCGAATCAAACTCTCCATTCACATCGTGCCCGGTGCCCACCGTGGCTAAATGACAGAGAAGCAGCTGCTTCGGGCTGAATCTTTCATGAGGTAGAAGAGATGAAGATGACAGAATTTGTTTGGGACGATCAAGACAACANTTATTTTTGTTGTTGTTACAGAGGCAAGGGGAATCCCTACTCACTGGCCATTCTACAGCCAAGCTCCCGCGCTCGCCTCTAAGTCGAGCGAGCGTAGATCTGCTTGTTAAACTGCCTTTTACAGACTCTACAACTCTTTCTCTGTGATGTGGGCCTTGGGAAAGTTGTGTCCTTTTTTATGACCCTCCTGTACCCCCAGGCTTCTGCACCTGCTGCAGCCCTTGGTACCAGCAGAGCTTGGCAGAAGCTCTACGTTTAGAAGCCTCTGTGCCAGAGGCAAAAGGCTTCCCTGAGAGACCTTTAGTGCCCTAACCTTTACAGCAGGGGCTCTCAAATTTTAATTTGCATAAGAATCACCGCAGGGGCTCCTCATTAAAAATTCAGATTCCACAGCCTCTCTGCCCAGTCCAAGTCCTTAGGTTTGAGTGGATTTCCAGACTTTGGATTTTCTAAGCTTCCCACCTCATTGTGATACACGTGGTCACTACGGGAGGCAGCTTGAGAATCCTGCTTAATACTATTTTAAAATACTATTTTATGAAATATGTGACTATCGAAGTATATATGAAGAAAATGAATGACCCCAAACAGGGTTTACACATAATAGAAGCAGTACCACGTGTTTGTATTCCTCAGTGTCCTTTACCTAGCATGTTCAGGAACAATGGGGTGAAAAAAAAGAGACAGTAATAAATAAAAATCAAGTTGCCTTTCAAAGAGTCTACTGCCTTTGAAGTGGTGGACAAGGTGGGAGAGAGAGAATGAAAGCTTAGACATTAGAAAACTAGTGGTGTTTACTGGTTATATTTTCCTCATTTGCACATGGAAAAAAGAAATTAGCAGCTCTCAAGAGCCTTGCCCCAGAGCTCGGGTACAAGTGAGGCACCAATACTTGATGGAGATATTGTTTTGTATGTTGTGAATATGTGTTGTTTTGATTGATTGATAAATAAAATTCTGATTGGCCAGTATCCAGGCAGGAAGTATAGGCAGGATTAACAAACAAGGAGAATTCTGGGAAGAGGAAGGCTGAGTCAGGAGACGCCAGCCACCACAGAAGGAGCAACATGCCTGTAGACCGGTAAAGCCACCAAATATGTGGCAAAACATAGATTAATAAAAATGGGCTGAATTTAAGTATAAGAGTTAGTCAGTAATATGCCTGAGCTAATGGCCAAGCAGCTGTAATTAATATAAGCTTTTGAGTTATTAATTTGTAAGTGGCTGTGGGACCATGTGGGGCCTGGCAAGACCCAGACAAAAAATTCACCTACAAATGGCCCCCAATTCTGGAAAGAGAAAGGCTGAGTCAGGAGACGCCAGCCACCACAGAAGGAACAACATGCCTGTAGACCGGTAAAGCCACCAAATACGTGGCAAAACATAGATTAATAAAAATGGGCTAAATTTAAGTATAAGAGCTAGTCGGTAATATGCCTGAGCTAATGGCCAAGCAGTTGTAATTAATATAAGCTTTTGAGTTATTAATTTATAAGTGGCTGTGGGACCGCTGGGTGGGCTGGACCGTGTGGGGCCTGTCTCTTATACACATCTAGATGTGTATAAGAGACAGCTATTTTCTGTCCCCTGGAAAGGTAGTTCAGGCAGGGGCTGTCTCTGTGGAATGTCTAGGAACTCCCACCCACCTTTTCCTGCATTTGACTGGCTAAGTGCANGTTGATCCCATAATTTCCTCATATCATTGTCTCTTACATTGCTTTCTATCTGAATCAGCAGAGGAGATATTGGAATGTGATTTCCAGTATCAATGGAAGGCACACGGAGCCAATGCTCTCTCCTGTTAGATNTCCTATCAATGGGGTAGGTTCAGCAAACGAAGAATGTTCTGTATCATTCTAGAAAAAAAGAATGCAGACTAACTCTTAGAAAGTCCCTCTTTTTTGACACAAGGCCAAGAAACACTACCATACTCGTGTTAGTCCAAACCCTTTTCAACTCAAACATGTGAAGACCACCACTCTCCATCACAGTGAGGTCATTGTGCCATCTTCACACCTGCAGATGANGTCCTTTGCTCATTTCTGCTGCCCATTACCTGCTCTTCTTTTTTCTCAATACTNCTGTTAGTGTTTTCTGGGTCTTCTGTCCAGGTCCTTGTTCCACTGAGACTTNATTTTTGCGCAGGGTGAGAGGCAAGGATCTAGCTTCACTCTTCCGCAGATGTACATGTGGTTTTTTGAGCACCTTTTGTGGAGGAGACTGTCTTTTCTACAGTGTGTGTTTTTGACACCTTTGGGGGGAACAAAGAAAACAGGTGGCTTTCCTTGCGTGGGTTTGTTTCTGGGTCTTCTGTTTCTTTGGTGCATGTGTGTTTCTGTGCTGGTGGCATACTGGTTTTCTTCTGTGACTTGTAATCTAAAATTAACATTGTGATACTTCTGTTGCTCTTCTGGCTTTATGATTGTTTGGCAATTGGGAGTGTTTTTACTTGTGTTTTAGTTTAAGGAACTTTTCTGTTTATTTGTTTTTGGTTATGTTTTGTTTTATTCCCTATTTTCTGTGGTGTGCCATTAGTCCTAAAGAACCCTTAGAGAATGACTTGGCTCATCATCACTTTAAATCAATTGTTTTTTTTTTTTTTTGCCTGCCTCGATGCCCTAGGATTAGGGCGATCCTCAGTATTGGAGATGCAGCCCCTATCAGACTCTCCCGGGAGGGAGGGAAGTTCCAGATTGATGTCTATATCTTCATGTTCCACAGACATCACATAATTACACCGTGACATAAAGCCAAGAAATAGCTAATAGAAAAAGGGTTTAAATCATCCAGTTTTTCCCATCATCTGTGTCTTAAGACTCTGGCTGAACTTTGCAACTCCTCCTGAAAATCACCTGTGATAACACTGTCCTNTGACCGGCTCATTGCTGCCATCCCCGCCAGTTCAGTTACTGTCACTTACCCTTTAACCCAGACACCGCTCCCATCTTCTCCCAAGTTAAGACAAAGTCCCTCTAATTGGTCAAGCCTCCTTTGCCAAATGCATTAGGGATCTCTCAAAGTGGAATGACTGTAGGGCGATTTTAAAGAACAGTGGTCATGCTTTATTTTTCTTATTCACATTGTGATTTCCAAACTCTATTTTTAAAACTGATTGCAGCACAACACAATTTTTTGTCTTTTGCTATTTTGTGTAGAGAAGTGGAAGAAGTGTGTTTGTGCCTGTCCATGAGTATCTGCTTGCCTTTAACCCTGCTCTGTGTGTTATACAGCCATATGTAAGTTCAGGAGACGTCCTCCTTTATTCGAGCACTATAAACACCTCATTCATTGGATAGAAATCCTATTGTACAGTGATAACATGGAGATAGACAAGGCGCTCCATTTTCCGACTTCATCCGCACATTAGATGCAATACAAGTATGATACTACTTTGCTTATTTTACAGAACGGAACATTGAATCTCGTCAAAGACAATTTGCCTGTGGTCACACAGCTACAGCTTTCACATGGCTTGGAAAACAGAGTCTACATGTGTGTGCATCTATGTGTGTGTGTGTGTGTCTGTGTGTGTGTGCATCTATGTGTGTGTCTGTGTGTGTGTGAGTGTGTGTGCTTGTTACTGTTCTATTTCACTAAGCTGTTTCCTCCTTCCTATGTATCTCTATGTTGATGATAATGAACCTATTCTTGACTAAACATCTACCACACACTATGTGCCTCACACACGTTATCAGAGGGGTCTCCACCACTCTAAAGCCAGGACCTGTCATCATTTTATATGCGATAAGACATAAGCTCAGAAGTCTTAGGAAAGAATTGGTCATGCTAAAAAGCAACAGAACAAAATGCAAAACCCAGCCTGGTCCATCCTTCTTCTTCATTCTTCATGGCTTCTGTNTTGGTAGAACTGTAAAGTCTGTTACAATGCACTTGGCAAAACATCTCCAGTTGTTAATAAATAGGTTCAGAGAGGCAAAGCTTTGACTTACTGGACACCCAGGGTCCTAGCTGAGGTGGGACAAAGCAGCATCCTGCCTATGACAGTTCTCATATTGTCAGCAAGTATCCATTCTGCCTTCTAGCCAGTACCATTACAATGTAGTCTTACTCTCAGGTAGAAGAAGGCTATGAGGTACCATATGGAGAAAATATATGTTGAGCATGAGTCATAATGCTGGTGGCTAGCAGTCCAATATGAACAAATATTATATGTATATGTATATATATATATGTGTGTGTGTATATGTACATATCCTACAAGATGATCTACTTTTTATATACATGAGAATAGGATATACTGTAGCTATGTACATAAATGTTATATGCAAAGACTATACATATATATGTGATGTTTATGAAGGCACAGAAAGCAAGGCTATGTTAATCATNTGATGAAGATTACTGTGAGCAGAAGATGCAGGAACCTTAAGCCTGCATCTCCTGAGACCATTGCTTTGTTGACTCTTCTGTCACTCAGTGTTGACCATAATCTTACAGAACATGCAACACACATTACTGTCAACTGCATTTGCTTCTAGTGCCTTCATTTCTCTACTACCCACATCTAGACCCTCCCCACAGTTTACAAATTCATAATGTCTTATGTGAATGTACCTTTGATATATATTCACATTTCCCACAAGTGCTAGCTGGATCCCTTCTCCCCNACTATCCCACTTACTAGCCACGACCACTCATTCAAACTTGACACCAACTCTTCTCTCTACAGTTTTGCTGAGACAGCCAATAGATTCTCACCATCATTATGAGAAAAAACAACCAGTGCAGCACACAGTAAAGAAAACTCATCAAATATTTACTTAAATTGATTTAGCTTAGAGCAAATTCATATACATAAGTAATTTATACAGAGTNAGGTTCTGAAATGAACATGGAAAATGTGGGGCATGATGAAGTGTGTGGGGTTCCTTTCGAAGCATTCCCATCCAGGTACTGAGTTCACATCCAAGTGTAGAAAGACAGGCNTGTACACACATATCATCTCACTGTCTAACAGTGTCTCATTGACACTGGGAATCTTCTGCAATTTAGCCCTTTCTCTGATGGATACTGTCTCTCTTCTACAAACTTCTCCAGTGGCAGAAACAAGGACTAAATCAGCAAGAACGATGCTTCCCATCTTGTAGAGGGCACTAAACACAATGGGGAGCCTACAGCATTGCACCTCCCAGGACTCCAGCACCCACACATTTGCTAGAAGGCTCATGATGCACTGATTCTTCTCAGCCTCCCAGAAAATGGAAGATGCCACAGACTGGAGATCCAAGGACATAAGCCCAAGCCCAGATTTCCCACACATGGTTAGCTCTAAGCAAGTCTACAATACCTTCCAATTCCAAACTTTTCCTATCTATAAAATCTGGAATTATCCACACATCTACCCCCACACATGATAGTCATGAAAGGAGACCAAAGCATTGNATAGAGGATTTTTGTGCTTCACAAAACATCACTCACTGTGTTATCTCACTGATGTTCATATCTACATTGTCAGGTACACATAATTACTACCACTCTGAGGATGCTTTTCCAAACAGAAAGTTACTGCGTAAATCCTTGTCTTGTAAAAGGAAATCAGTAGTGTGGGGCTGGGGACATGGCTCTGTAGGTACAAGTGCTTGCTGTGGAATCATAAGGACCTCAATTAGAATACCCAGCATCTTCATTAAAGTCAGGCCTGGTAGCTAGCCTGTAACCCCAGCACTGTGGAGAGCAGAGATAGGAGGATGACCAGGGCTTACTGGCAGCCAGCTTATTTTTGGCTTCAATGAAAGACCTTGTCTCAGGTCAATAAGGTGTTGAGTGAGGGGGCAGGATTCTCTACCTCCTCCTCTGGCCTCTGTGTGAGATACAGGCATGTATATAATCTAGTGTGTTCATAATGCACATACATGCACATGTGCACAAACACAAATAAGATAGATATAAAATAAGAAGTCTATGGTTTAGAAACAACAGGAAAAAAAAATCTTAGGACCCGATGGTGGGTCATGACTACAACCCAAGGTTTCTGGAAGCTGAGGCAGGAGGGTTGCCACAAGTTCAAAGCCAGTTTGTACTACAATAGAAAACCTATCTCAAATAAAGCAAAACAAATTTAGTGTGTGTGGTCCTTCACAAGAAAAAAATATACAATAAAGGAATTAGGCCCAAAGGTACTTTTGCCTACTTTAAATTAAATGGATCATGGGGTGACTCTCAAGCTCAGGTCACAATCTCTTCTTTAGGACCTGTGTTCAGTGTCAGAATTTAGTCTAAATTATAAAAAGTTATTGGTTGGGCCTCTGGGGGAACCCAAGTGAATAGGTCAACACAGACATCCCTGTAATAGGAAAAGCTTGAGTCTCCACATCTAATGCTGTCTTTTGTTTTTCTCTTAAAAATGTTTTATTTCTTCATTCTAGAAGGGCTGGGTGCTGCAGCAACAGTGATATAACTCCAAGATCTTGGTATCTTATCTGAACCAAGGTTTAAATTTACTCAGGCTGCACCCCCACCCCCCATCATGTATTGCTGCCTTCATTCATGTGACTCTAGAGCCCAGGCCTGTGATAATACTGCCAGGGCTTTAAACATTGCCAGTCACCAAGGTAGGGAGGGAAACGCTCCTGAGGGATGCTACCAGCAAGTAGTGGCTCTAGCTAGATCTGGCAGACATCACTTGACTCCCAAACCCTCAGCGGCAACTCTAAGAATCCAAGAAACACCAGGTGAAGCATGGCTGAAAGTGGAAGAACCAGGCCTGTGTCGCAGGTAGTATAGAGCAGATGGGAAAGAATCCTAAGGGTTATGTGACTAGAAACTCCTTGTGTTCCATGGTCCAAGGTTGAGAAAAGCAAAGGGGCCTGGGGTCCAAGTGGGCTGGTTCTGTGCCTTCAGCCTGCTGCTGTTGCATTTACGCTACAAACCTTTAGGGGTGCAGCAGTTCCCATCCTGTTATGTGGTGATGTTTTTAAAAACTGATGAGGTCATTTACAATTTCCTGACACTGAAGTATTCCTAGCATATTTTTCATGCTTTGAAACATGTTTATTATTTTTTACTAATTATGTCATAGCTATTGAAAACTTACAAAAGATAAAATATTTTTTTTATGCTGAGGGCCTCATTTGCAAGGCAAGCTTTCTGGAAGCAATTGCCTTTATATGAGGGTTGTTTTGTCCTTCACTGTAATGACAGACAAATGACAATGAGACCTGAAGAGCATGCTGCATCCTGGGTATCTGAACGGTGTAGACGGCTTATTTCCCAAGAGCTGAGAATACCCCTGAGGTATTTCAGAAACATCCTGAAAGGCAAGGAGGCTTTCCTATGCACCGTGCATGTGCATGGAGGCTAAAGAGTGTTCTCTGTTCCTGGGAAGCTTGATGGCAGGAAGCCATCCAGAGTTCAGGTGGGGTTTGCAGAGTACCTTCTCCAACACACAGACGTTCTCTTGGGTTTTCAATGAAAACGTCTAGACAGAAAAGCTTAAAGGGGAGTATCTCAAAATGCTGTTACCAAGTTTGGGAGTAGTAAGCACGCAGATATGAATGCCGGCAGAAGGAGGTACTTACACATAATTTGCAGAAAACGAGACACGTCTCCAAAAGTGTTTCCCTGCTGTATTGCTGGAATGCAAAAGTCTAAATATGGTAATGTAAAACACGGTTGGATCTGGTGGGAAACAAAATATGCTTATTTTACAATCCCACAGAGGGAAAAACATTTTGGCAGTTAGATGAGAGTGTAGGAGAATGAAGAGTCACACCAACGTCAGTCAGAATTATTCTTATAGAATTACCTTCATCCCAAACACAGGATGTGCTTAATATGTTGTTATTCAATATTCTTTTAATTATTCCTTTCATTAACTTTTCCTAATTGTTTCTAAGTATTATTTGCCTTTGGTGGAATAATCTTATTTTTATGATCTCAGAGAAAGTAGGCAGGGGGATAATTACACCAGGTATAAGCTGGCTCTGTGGGTGTTCATTTTCCAGCACACACAGCACCTAAGGAGGGTCTGGTTATCAAAGACTATTTTATGTAGAAACAGCCTGGGAATATTTGTTGGTATTTCTTTCAGTGTTGCCATTCAACCCTAAATGTCTTAATTCCCATTTTACAGTTGCTCTGTGAAGCATAATAGCCACTTGAAGCACATAGCTTGAATAGGAAAGAAACTACAGAAGCCAAGGAGGATTTTAATTACAAACTCCACTTCAGCAAAATTGCCAGCAATGGAATTACGGCTGTGCACGTGTTGAGGTTCAGAGGGGGTAGTGCGAGAAAAACGTTTGCAGTTGGGTGAGCCTCTCTCTGCTCAGTGGTGCACTTTTAGAAAGACAGCCTCCTCACTTCTGACAATGAGACCCCATGTGAGCTTGCAATCACATTGTCCCGTGAGAAGCAGCAGTAAAGAAGACTGCCAATGCCAACGAGACTAAAGATATGAATGAAAAGGTGACAGGAACTCACAGAAAGAGCAGAGTGACTCTTCANCCCAGTTTACCTGAAAGCCAGCCATTCTAGTGATGGTTCTAGAGACCAGACAACTTCAGTACCATGGTGCTGCTCATGGCAACAGGTATTCTAAGATCTTTAGTGTGGAATGAAGGGCGCCCAAGTCACTATCACAGGGAGATGCACAGAAAGCCAGGGAAGGGTGGAGACTTACAAAGAGCTCTGATCTGGAGTTGGCCGGGGTAAGGAACTA
>LZPO01046349.1:0-12770 GCA_001675575.1 Neotoma lepida
CCGTCACTGTGAACATCCGCTGGCCAGTGCTGGGAGCTCTGGCTCTTGGAAGGCAGGGTCCTTTTCCGTCACTGTGAACATCCGCTGGCCAGTGCGGGGAGCTCTGGCTCTTGGAAGGCAGGGTCTTTTTCCTAGGGTGAGATATTCAGGAAAGGATGCCCCTGTTGGCTCATGCTCTCCCATCTTATCTCCACAACAACCTTGTGAGGTAGATGTTACTCCCCTTTTTTATAGATGAGGGAATTGGAGCTCACAGGTGCTGACTTGTTTAGGAGTCTTATAACAAGAACACAGGAGTTGAGGCTGCTGGTGGGGGTGGGGTGCAGGCTCTGACCTGGAATCCTTGCAGCAAGGTCACAGATGTAGGTGACAGTGCATGGGAGAAGAGGAGGAAGGAAAGACCAGGGAAGAATGATCACCAGCAACCTAGTCTCAGCCCCCACTGTAGCTTTGCTGCTTTCACTGACAGATAAACAGACAGACTCCCCCTTCCCATCTTACAAGGAGGAAACTGAGGCACCTAGAGGTAATGTTGACTTTCTCAAGGTCATCCAGCCTTTGAGTAGCTGAAGCAGGACTAGAACCCAGATCTTGCCTGGCTCTCCTGGAATACAGAGCTTCTGAAGGTTCCTGGGTGAAGTAATTTGTGTGAGAACATTGTGGAAAAGTTAAATGGAGAAAGAAAAGGACTATATTCAGTCATGACCTACACAGTAAACTCTCAGTCACAAAAAACAGCCATGGTATCTTGAGAGGCAGAAGGTATCCAAGCTATCGTATGAATCAATGCAGCATCATGCGTACGGTGTGAATTACTAAAAAATTTCTTGTAAAAAAAGACTTGAAGAAATATATCAAAATGATGGCTTCTGGGAAGTTGGACCATAAGTGCTTGTTACCTCCCTTTCTTCTATTTATAGTTTTCTTTTATTATATTTCTTCTGTGTTTTCCCAAGTGTCTAAAATGCACATCTCATTTTTAACAGGAAAAATATATCCCTCTATATTTTACTTAAAAAACAAAACGAACCCCATTTGGAAGTAGCTGTGTGCCTTGTGAGAATTTACAGGAGCCCCCTGAATTTTCCATTCTTCCTGCCCCTCCATTGCTAGGCTGTGGGTAAGGGTCCTGGGCTCTCAACAGCCTCTCTGTGCTGTGCAATGGAAGGGCAATCTCCTCCTGACCACTGTTTGCAGACCAGAGTGTCTGTTCTTTGTTCATTTTCCAAAAGTGCACAGGAGCCTAGACAGGAGACCATCACCCTGCAGTCTCCCAGTGGAGTCCCAAGATGGACCCCACTTGCCTGATTCATGGCTTAGCATTTTTCTTCCCAGGCTTCCCCAAACTGCCTTGCCTCCAGCATGCTAGCATTTCCCTCTGGTGAGTGAGAGCCAATAAGGTGAAGGTGAGCCTTCTCCATCTTTGGGTGGTCATAATCACTTCCAGCCTCCAAGTGCTTGCAGGATGCTGGCCAGGGTATGCAGAGGTGCATCCTGGGACATTGTGACTTATCCTATGCCTCAGTCATCCAGGTGCTGCTCTTCCCAGGTGGACGTGGGGATGGCACTGTAGGGGTCCATAATGACCTTGGCACAGCGGATGATCATGACTACAAGGAAGAGGCAGAGGAAAACGAAGCAGGCCAAGGTCAGCCCCTTGTCCACATCCACATAGACTGGCTCAGGAGTGGGTTCCTCCATCCTGCAGTAGTGACTGTGGGCTCCCAGGGCTCTGGCCTGACTGGTACCATTTTCTACCCCTGTAAAGAGAGCCAGTCAGTGAGGAAGTTAGAGTCAGTCACTTGTCTATATAAGTTACCCCAAAGGTCAAGAGCTTACTGCTAAGACACCCAATTTAGGGGCACTCATGGTCACAGCCCTGTACCTTGTAAGCAATCCTTGTTTCCAGCAATATGCACCCCAGGGTGGTGGTGGTGGTGTGACAGTGAGTCTCAGCAGGACGTGGGTGGGATGGGCTGAGGGTCTACCTTGAGGGCAGTGCCCTGTAGCTACCTCCAATCTTAAAGCCCTTCAGGAAGTCATGAAGGCAACACCCGCCACTCAGCAAATGCAGTGGCAGAGCATGATCAAAGCACTTTAAAACATGGGCAGAGAATACTTCTTAAGTATCCAGTAGAACCTGGATTTCTAAAGAAACTGAGGGCTGAACAGTCAGCAGGAACAGACAGAAAATAGCTGCTGCTATAGAGCAGTGGGAGGCAGAGGGACCACATTCTTCCGGGGACTCTCCAGGGCTTGTACAGGGGCTCAGCCTGTCTTGAAAGATGTGCTGAGGACAGAAGGTGCAAGGTAGGAGCAGTTAGGCGGCCCCCATCCCTGTTCTGCTGCTGTAACGGGTCTGAGCAGCATCCCTCAAGCCCTTAGGGGTGCCTTAGAGACTTTCAGGTCCAATGCTTTCCCTGCTGAGTGCAGGCAACCACACCTGAATTATGGGGACCTGTGCATTAAATAAAATTGATCCTGTGTTCAAAAATCCAACACAACCTCTGGCCCTGGGATTGGCCAGTTAACAGTTAGGTGGGTTGACACAGGACTGGGATGAGGGAAAGAGAGGAGGTCTAGATCAGTTCCCAGCAAGGCCAGTTGCAGGGCAGAGAGCATGCAGATCTGAGAGACCCGCCCCACTCTCCACACGGGTTCATTTGGTAAATACGGAAGCTTAGCTACAAAGCAGGTAAATGACAGCCAACATCCCACACCCCAACCTCAAAGCATCCTCAATTCCCCTTAGACCCTCTCTGTCCTCAACCATTCCTGGACCGCTGACCTGCCAGCTGGAGTGGTCACCACTTCAGGAAGACCCTGGGCTGAGCTGTTCCAGGAGGCAAGATGGACCGCTGAGCGTCACAGCTTGAGCCAGTGAGTCAGTATGGCTTCTCAGAGAGTAGCGCTGTAGGTGGCTGGAACAGAAGGACAGAAGACTAGTTGTTTCTGGAGACTTCTACCCCAAGTGAGACCATGGCTGGACAGGAAGGAAGAGTGCCCTGCAGCCCCTCCACACATTCCCTGGCTCCTGATGGATTTTCTTTCTTTTTTTCCCAAATTAGTTTTAGTTTTTGAAAATTGCATACAAAGAAATGGGTTTCATTATGGAATTTTCATACACACTTTGCTTTGTTTCACTGATCTTTCCCTCTCCTCTGCTCTCCCTGATCCCTGATGAGATGACCCTATTGTGATTTCATGTCACATTTATTCCATTACCTTCTTTTTCTTCTCCTTCCCAGCCCTTCTTTATGATCTTTCCTCCCCTTCCCATTGTCCCCTTTGAATTTCATGTCCTATACCCCAAACTCCCTATGCATATACACGTATATGAAGTGAAAGTTCTCTTAGGAAAGAGAACACATAGTACTTGTCTTTCTGCATCTGGGATACTTCACTTAACATAATGGTTTCCAGTCATATCCATTTTCCTGCAAAGATGATGACTTCATTTTTCTTTATGGCCAAATAAAACCCTTTGTGTATGTATCCCATGTTTTCTCTGTCTATTCATTTGCTGATGGACATTCTAAGATGGTTCCGTTTCTTAACTACTGTGAATGGCATAATAATAAATATGGATGTGCAAGTATCTGTGGTGTATTGTAGACTTAGGGTCCTTCCTTACATGCCCCAGACTTTTTAAACTTTTAAATTTTTGCCAATTGGGGGGAAGGATATCTTCTAGAAGTATTTTTCTCAATATTCTCAAACATACAGAAAAGCTGAAAGAATTGTAACACACAGAGTTAGTGAGCTACCTATCTATCTGTCCTTCTCACTCTTGAATGTACATTAGGTAAGATACAGACATAGGAACTCTTCACCCCAGAGCACTGCAGCATTCACATCAGTAACTGAAATTCACTATCTCTTCCTAGTTTCTTTTGTTATTACATTTTCTGTGCGAGTGTGTGTACTCACACACGTTCCATGGCGCATGTATGGTGGAGGTCAGAGGACAACTTGGGGGAGTCTGTTCTTTCCACCATGTGAGTTTGTGACTGATCTCAGTTCATCAAGCTGAGAAGCCATCTCTCTGGGCCTCTTTATAGTTTCTTTTTTTAAAGTATACTGTTTTTATAAATTGAAATTTTCATTGATGAAGAGACTGGGAGGCAGGAACAGATGTTTTTAGTCTCAGAGTGGTATCACAGTGGTGCTTGGGGCAAGCCCAGGATTCTGTCACCCCTCCCCAAGCTTCAGGCCCTGCAGCCAGCATGGTGTCTACATGGCCACTGAGTAGAAGGAATGCTGGGCTTTCTGCTCCTGGGTTGCAGAGCAGAAGTGAGTCCTCTGGTTTTTCAAGAGCCGACTGAAGTTCTAGGCAAGTGGCCTCAGGTTAGTATCAGATACTGCAGGGTCAGATCTAAGCAGACTCACCTTGTGACCCTCTCCTGTCTTGTCTGGCCCTAGATCTTGGAGATTCACCCCAGGAGAATATTATCAGGGTCCCCTGGCCCAGGGGCAAGCGCCAAGGATGTGGCCTTAAAGAGGCAGATTCCCCCATGCTACCCTCCAGATGGAGAATACTCATTAACCTTAATTACTAGGAGGACACAAGTGCCAGTCAGCTCTGTTTCAAAGTGAGGACATGACATCTGGGAGGGAACTCAACTTGGAACTCAGCTGCTGTATCCTGGCTTTCAGTCACTGGCTCAATTGTCTCTGACATAACTGCATCCTCTTTTCACACAGAGTGGCCTAACCAGTGTTTGTCCTCCAACTCCTAGCTGCAGGTAGAAGATTCAGAGTTGGTGACTCCAATCACGGTGAACAAGTGACATTTAGGCAAGAAGTGGCTTCTGGGTTGACCCTGCAGACTGGTCAAAGCTTGAAGTATCATGGTGGGGTTGTAGAAGAACCAAGCAGGAAAGAGTCCTGCCAAATGCCATGGAAAGCTAGGGGGCAAAATAAAGAATACAAATGCAGAATCCGGGAGCAAAGTCTGAGTCAGATGTGTAGAAAAACCTAGGGATAAGGTGGTCACAACTGAGGGAGTGTACAGACACACAGGGTTTGTTCAAATTTGCATACTATGCCAGGCCAACTTGGAGATGCTCAGAGGAGGCTCTCAGCCCATCCTCTTCACCTTGACTTTTCCTTAGAGGAACCTCAGTAGGACTCATAACAGCATTGGTAACATTTGTTAACATGCCAATCACAGCAATTTATACCCCACAAAGTGAGACCTCATTTGTTTGCTTGCTTCTAATCATGTAAGTATGAATTCAAATTCAACAAAAAGTTGTAAAGTCAAAATCTGCTTGATAGAGGGGCTAGAGAGATGGCTCAGGCAGTAAAGTACCCTGGACACACAAGGAAAGGCTTGAGTCTGATCTCCAGAACCCCACTTTAGGAAGAGCCAGACGTGAAGCCTGCTGGCATGCCAGCCTAGTACCTATTTGGTGAGTTCCAGAACAACGAAAGAGAAGAGAAGAAATAAAAGGTAGACAGATGTTGAGAAATGACACCTAATGTTGTCCCCTGGCCTCTGCATGCATGAGCACACATGTATATATATGATCATGTGTGTGCTCTCTCTTTCTATCTCAGCTACAGAGGGGCTAGGAATCTGTGCAGATACATTAAAATATGCTCAGAATTTAGAATAAACTTCTGGAATTTCATTTCCAATTGTGTCAATGTAAAAGCAGGTCTGTCATGGCCCACATTTCATGAGTGTCTTTGGTTGTGTTTGCTTGCTGCTCTCTAATTATTGCTCTTGTTTTCTGGGAGCCAAGTGGTCACAAGGCAAATCCAGGCTTATTCTAGACAGTATACTAAGGGTTATTACTAAGCATTGATTTAAATTAACTTGAGATGACAACATGTATTAGTATCAGAAAGTATTGTGAACAAAACTTGTTCCAACTTCCTTCTCCTCTGCTCAGACACAATGAGCCAGAAGCAGTTTTGTGGATCTTGTTTGGTTTTTCATCTTTGTGAGACAGAGTCTCACTTGCTACCTCAGACTGCCCTACTACCTCTACCCTTTGAGTGCTGGAATTACAGACATGAACCACTATGCACAGCTGGTGTATGTACCTTCTCACAAGGCCACTACTGTTATTAGGTTGAGATCCTACTACTATGACATACTTAATCTTTTTGTATAATTTTTATTTTTAAAATTAGCATATAAAGTATTAGTTGTCATTATGAAATTTTCACACCAAGTGTGATTCAGTGATTCTCCTCCCCCATCTCCCCACCCCTACTACCCCTAGCTGCTCCTTGTAGCTCCTCCCCCAGCATCTTTTTTTAATCATGTACCATCTGTGTTTCTGACCACTTCTGGTTCTCTCATGTCAGGTATCTTAATCTTAACTACTTCCTCAAATCCCTACCTTCAAAACACTGTCAGCACACGGATCTGGGGGATAGAGTTCAATACAGGGCAGTGAGCTGGCTGAGGGCACTGCCACCTTAGACCAGGGCTGGGTCTACTCCTTCTGGCCTCCAGATGAGAACTCATGTTTGGCCTCATCCCTCCAGGCACCAAGGGCAGGAAATGAAGGTATTGAGAGAACATGCCACTTGCCACCGAAGGGATGAGCAGCAGGCTGCAGCTCATCATTGTGACATTGTGAATTCACACAGGGTAACACGAATCAGGGCTGACCACGAACATTCATCAGTTTGTTCTATAAATAGAAGCAGAACCATTATAGAAGGTGACCTGACTGAATCACCTCCCCAGCTGACAAATTGGTTAAGTGGATGGCATTTTCTCAGGTCAGAGGGAACCAATCGCACTGTCTAGTGGGAGTGTACTTGGTCTCTTCACTCTTCCATCGGAACACTTAGCTGGACCGTCAGAGGAAGGTGATGAGTGCATAGTCACTGGTGATGGGAACCATGATGACCATCAGCACTGGGCAGAGCATGGGTGGAGGAACTAGTGGAATTCAGTACCGTGGTCAGGGCTTAACTTCCAATAGCTGAACATCTTTGGTCTTTTAGAAGCTTCCCAAGCAAGAATGCAGCATGTCACAGCACTGCTTCAGGTAAGAGAAAATAGAATTCCTGCTAAGAGCACATATAGCCATTGTACCACACTTTTAACCACCACACCAGTCTTTTCTTTTTTTTTAGTTTTTTTTTAGTTTTTTGAGACAGAGTCTCTCTGTGTAACAATACCCAACGCAGTAGACCAGGTTGGCCTTAAACTCAGAGATCCGCCTGCCTCTGCCTCTTGAGTGCTGGGATTAAAGGCATGCACTGTCACACCAGTTCTACTGTGTGGTTTTATAATATGGTGCTTGTGCTGTTGGTCTCTTAGATTCCTCCTTGTCACTCCATATACACAGTCTCTAGCCCCTGCATGTTTCTTTCCTAACAGGTCACTACCACAACTTCCTAGACTCTTAACATTAGGCTTCTAAGGCTTATGTCCCTAACATACTCCATGTGGAGCTGAGAGTACCTGGCAGTTGTCACCCTGGGGTGGCCCATAGCTAAAGACAGATGCTGTAAGTTTGGGGAATCCAGATTACTAGTCTTGGGTGGAGACAAATTTTGTTTATAATTTAGACATCAGAGCACCTTGGCACCAGAAGGTAAGAAGGTCTTTCTCCTGAAATTGCATGTTTACTGAGCAACTCAGCTTCCCCTAATCCCATAATGGTTTTTCCTGGAGCACTCTAAGATTAAACCCCACACATCAGTCTTTATCTCAGAGCCTGCTTTGACGGTCAGTGGACCAAAACCAGACATTGGTTCCTTGTATTTGTCCCATACTGAGATGTCAAACTCTCACTGAAAGCCAGAGTAGGAACATAATGTGTTTGTGATATCAAGTTTGAATCAGACCTAGTCCTTGTCCTCAAACATTTCAGCCTACCACACAAAATGACAAAAAATGCAAGAATTATGACATTGGACACCAGGAAATCATGCTCTAGAGAAAAGGCTAAAAATGGGATTAGACAACTTTTTGATAATATTGAAGAAATTAGACATGCCACTCATGGGTCCCCTCAGCCATCTCAGCAAAAGTCAGGGTAGAGAGGAGAGTGTCCAGAAGAGAGGCTTGCAAGACCCTTTTGTCTAGTGGAGTGAATCCCCATGACAGTCATGGGAGAGCCACCATGTTTTTTGAGGCACCATAGCAACAGAAGTACAGCCCACTTAGACTAAAATGGACAGAAGGAAATGAGAAGAGGCTGTTGGCTCCTGGAATTCTCATGCTGATGAGAGATATGCTACTGCCAAGAGAAAAAGGATGGGTCCAGGAGCACAGAGAGCAGAGAGGGTTGGTGCAAAGGGGAGTACCCTAACTAGACAGCAGTAGACTCTCAGGCTTTGGAGACAGGTCAAGTGTTGCTGATCGGGTTTTGAAAGTTCTTGGGACTAATGACACCTTTCCTTCTCCAATTTGCTTTTCCTCTTTTGAAATGAGAAAGCATTTAACAGCTGTTTGGTGTCTGTCACACCACTGTATTTTTGGAGAAGATAATCTGTTTTCCAGGTCCATTGATATAGAGGAATTTTCCCTGGGGTGACTCATACTCATGCCTCACCCTTTTCTCGCAGAGTTGATGAGATTTGGGACCTTGATTTGAAGCTGTAATGAGCTGAAAGTTTGGGAGATGTTGGAATGGAATGGATGTACGTAGGAACAGATGAGTCTTTGGGGCCAGAGGGTGAACTATGGTAGGTTGAAAATTACTTACCACAAATTCACACTATAATCCATGGAAGTTGTGGATGTTATAGGATAAAGGGATTTTGAAGATTTGATTATATTAAGGGTGTATTATTCTGAGTTATCTTGGTTCTAAGTAATCACAAATATCCTGATATATAGGAGGCAGAGGGAGTTTTGGCTATAGTAGAGGAGAAGGTAAAGTGATCACAAGCCAGGACTGATGTGGCCAGGGGCCAATAAATTTTGGCAGCTTCTAGAAGTGGAAGATAAAAGGAATGGATTTTTTTTTTCCTGGAGCTTCCAATACCTTGATTTTTGGCCCTTAAGGTACATTCTAGATGCCTCATTCCCATAACCATAAATAAATACTTTTGTATTATTTTAAGTCACCAGACTCGTACTAACTCATCATTGGGCTAATGGTAAACTCATAAGGGAGTCTTGAAAAGTTTCAGAATAGTGTACTTTTACTCATAATCCTTAATAATTTGTCTTTGAGATGTCTTTCCCTATCACAGTGGTAGTCATTTGTCAGTAATTTTAAGCAAATTTAAGGACAGCCTTGCCCATTTGTCACTGTGATGGGGATGCCTTTCTGTATTTGCCGTGAATGTGTTGCTCTGATTGGTTGATAAATAAAGCTATTGGCCAATGGTGAGGCAGAATAAGGTTAGGCAGGACATTCTAACTAGAGAGAGAGGAAGTAGAGAGCAGAGCTGAGCAGACACTGCTAGCCACCACCAGGAGAAACACAAGATGTAAAGGTATCAGTAAGCCACAAGCCACATGGCAATTATAGAAATGGGTTAATTTAAGATATAAGAGCTAGCTAATGGGAGGCCTGAGCAATTAGGCCATAAGTTTGTAAATGATATAAGCCTCTGTGTGTTACTTGAATCTGAGTGGCTGCGGGAGCCTGGGCGGGACACAGAAAAACTTTTTCTTACATCACTGCTTCTGTGTGGTTACAATAAGCAGCCACTGTCAGCTTTGGTTCTGCTTTGTTTAGGGTCTCACTGTGCAGCTAAGCCTAGTTAATCCTTTAGATCCTTATGCCCAGCCTATAAAAGACACAAGCTATGTCTGTGCTATTCCCCTAAGCTCAGAGAAATGGGAACAAATCAGCCAAGGGCCCATGAGAGCATGGTGTTTGCCTACCAGATGAAGCATGACTCACTGGCATATTGTCAGAAAAACTGCATCTTAAAATTGAAGCAAGGACTAAAATGAGGATGGAAAGTGTACACCAGCTTTGGACATGGGCTGTGTCAGACAATGTCAGTCGTACAACTGGAGAAAAGGAGAGAAAGAAATTGCACAAAGCCAAGGAAAGCCTTAACTATGGTATCACAGAGGCTGTAGCACCAAAGTGAAGGTATGGATGTTTGCTAGTGCAGCTTTACAAGACCCTCCTTCTGACCTGCTGGCCCATCAGGCTGTGGAGCTCTACCTCTACCTTACATTGGCAAGCCAGAGAAAGAACACCAGGAACAACCCTGAAAGGCCATAGGAGAAAAGCTAGGTTATGACCTTGCTTGGCCTTGCACTAAAAGACCCTCTCCTCCAAGCATCTTTGGGGAACTATTGTCCCTTACAGAATCACTCTCACATATAGCATTCATTTTTAGTTGATGAGGCACTGAACAGTCCTGCAGATGGACACGACCTTGCCACTGTTTATGAAGGGCATAAACAAACAAAATGAGTAATTCTATACAATTGTGCCACAGTGCCATGTGAGAAAAACACACACCGTGGAGACACCTGTGTGTGGGTGCAAATCTTTTGTGCATTGGTGGAGGACCTTGAGAAAGGGTGCCTCTCCCGGTCTGTAAAATAAGGCAGGTCTGTCTTAAGGGATTTTCATATGGACAAAAGGCAAGAGCTATCCTTACCTGGCCTACATCTTCTCACAGTCTCCCACTAGCATAGGAACAGGATGCCCACTGGAAAGTTCTGGTGAGTTTGGGCTGGATACCCATGCTGGTCTCTTCTGAGCCTATTTTCTTATTGAGCTTTGTTACTTGGGCTGACAGCAAGTATGAATCTATGTTTCTTGGATTTAGCTTGCTGTGGGGCCCCCTGTTCTACTGGTTCACATAATTGGTGTGTAACTAGGGATCTGAGTTCTCTTGCTGGCTCTGGCCACACACCCTATGCCATTTTGTCTTGTTCGATCCTCAGTCTTGGATCTAGCTTGACCTACATGTTGCCCTACTAAGAACATCCTTCTGGTCCCTAGCCCATAGTCACTCCCACAAGTGTTACCCACTGAAAGAGAAAGGACACCACAAAGCCACACTCCACTCCTAGCCTTTGCTGACACAGTAGAAGGCTGATCCTGTTCATGACTGGCTCCTGTCTGATGCCTTCAACCTTTAACATCAAAAAGGGCTTTTCTGCTCCTAAAGTTGAGAAAATCTGATGAAAATGTATCTTCTGACAACAAAGGCCATCGTCTACCCAAGAATTCAATACTTGTAAAAGGAAAGAGAAACATAGAAGGAACATAAAAAAATAAATGAATTGTTAGTTCCCTGAGCTGAAGAAAGCCTCATGTCTTTAGCTTAGAAAGATCAAGCAAATACAAGATACTTCAGAGGGAAAGAAACTCCATTCTTATTAATGATAGCTCATTTTCGAAGATAATTCTGTCATATATAAAAGGGGTATAAAGATAAAGGAGGAAATGGGTTATCTATAGAGAGGGGGAATCTCATTCCTAGGCTAGTGTAGATTCTCTGTAGTTTACATCTGAGGATAAGGAGACCATTTGCAGGGCACTGAGGGAGAAGATTCAGGACTGAATGGGACTGTGCAGCTGTGAGAGCAACAGCATCCATTTCTTCAGACAGTAGAGAATCAGGCATGCTAGACAGACACAACATTCATAGCAACAACAACAAAAAATTCCACGAAGTAGTACTTCTGCTACCAAGAACAAATCAAAGAGTTCAAAAGAGGTAAAGACATTCAGAACATTAAAAAATAAAAATAAAAAAAGCAATAACCCATGCAAGCAATTATAATAGTTTAAAGCTACACATGCTAAAAGTAATTTTCGAACATGCTTCATAATAATTTGCATCTTCAATTTATTATGATGAAAATTTTTGAGAGAGTGGTGTCAGGACATTAGGTATATTTTTATATTGTTTGGATAATGCTAGTAGATATTACTTTTAAAATATGACTATAAGAGTGTAGATTCTGAAAGATATTTAGGCATTTAATTTAATAATAACATTGATGAATGATAGCAGTCATTTGAATAATATGATCAATAAACTAACAGACATTATTGTTGCTATTTGTATGTACTAGCTGTATAAAGTAATGGGTTTCACAATGACATTTTATATCTGCAGGCAATCTACTTGGATCTTATTCTTCCTCCATTACTCTCTCCTGATCTCCTCCTTCTTCATCCCCTTTCACAACCCTAATGGTCCCTTCACTGTATAACCTTTCTGCCCTTAAGTTCCACATATGAAAGAAAACTTACGATACTTAGGATTTTTCTGAGTTTGGCTTATTTTGTTTAATGTGATGGTCTCCATCCGTTTTCTTACACATACTAATTTCATTCTTCATGGCTAAATGAAACTCTGGTTATCTGTAAACACTACATTCTCTTGATCCTTTTATGCCCACAACAGACAAAATGTGAGTACCAAGGCTGACTCACATCTTGCCCATTGTAAACAGTACAGCAATAAGTTTAGATATTCAAATGTATCTGTTGCATGCTGACTTTGGTCCTTTCAGGTATGTAAACAGGAGTGTTAAAATTGGATCATGTGGATAAATTCTGATTATGTAGTTCAGTTTTTCATTTATTTTAAGGAACGCCTACACCAATTTGCATGGCCATTGGATGACTTACATTCCCACCCAATTACAATCCCGAATAGTGTATGAGGATTCTTTTTCCCCATGCATCCTTGTAAACATTTGTTGTTTGAGATGGACATTCTGACTGGATGACATGGAATTTCAATGTAAGATTTACTTATTATTTCTTCTTCTTCTTCTTCTTCTTCTTCTTCTTCTTCTTCTTCTTCTTCTTCTTCTTCTTCTTCTTCTTCTTCTTCTTCTTCCTTCTTCTTCT
>LZPO01046350.1:0-12751 GCA_001675575.1 Neotoma lepida
AAAGAGACCAAGAGAAAAGATCATTAGGTTATGAGAAGGATTCAGGGAGGGGAGGGGGGCAAAAGACACATGACATGAAAGAGGAAAAGAATCATGCTGATGTGTGAGGTCCTACCAAACTCACTAACTTTGTAGGAAAGAGAACAATCACAGAGTGAACAGGCAGTCTACATAATGGGAGAAAATCTTTGCCACTTGTCAGCTAATAACCAAGATATATAACAATGTAAAAGCTCCTAACACCAGAAATTAAGGAATGCGATTTAGAACGGACATTATAGACATACTTTAAAAGAAATGCAAATAGTCAGTACATGAACAAAGTCTGTAACATTAGCTGTCAGGGAAATCCAAGTTGTAATGAGAGACAATCTCAACCAAGTCAGAATGATTATGAAGAAACAGTTGTTGCCGAGGACCGGAAGGAAAGGAACTTTTGCGCACTGTTGGTGGGAATAAGCTAAGCACAGAAAGATGAGTGTCACAAGTGCTACATGTTATTTTGTGGGTGGAAACCAAGAAAGAAATGACTTGAAAGTAGAAGAGGGATTTCTATGGACTGAGGAGGAGCCAGTGCTTGGGGACAAGTGTAGAGGAAAGTTTGATGGAGATCAGTGAATGAGTAAAACTATCATGTGATAATGATATAACAAAAAAGATGAAGAAAACAAAGAGGACATATTAGAATATCTGACTTTCCAATAGCAACAATATTAAAATTGTGTTCTTAAAGTGTTATGTGTGTACTTTTTAATAAATCAAAAAATATGAAATTTATAACAGTGATTTTACTGAGAGAATATAGGGGAAATCTGTTACTTCATATAGACACGGACAACTTTATATTCCTATGGGTGTTCCCTCTTTTAGAAGTTTAACATTGGCCAGGCGGTGGTGGCGCACGCCTTTAATCCCAGCACTTGGGAGGCAGAGGCAAGCAGATCTCTGTGAGTTCAAGACTAGCCTGGTCTACAGAGTGAGTGCCAGGATAGGCTCCAAAAGCTACACAGGGAATCCCTGTCTCGAAAAATAAACAAAGTATGTAAAAGTGACACATCATGAATGTACTGAAGAACAAATCAGGCTGGAATTAGGTCAGCAGTAGAGACTGCCTATCACATCTGAGGCCTTAGGTTCAGTAATCCCCCCAAAGGATAAATATAACATGGTTCTATCAATATTAGGAAGAGAAAAATATGAGTTCTCCAGAAATATGGAGATTTGTATATGGTCGATACCAACAATATAAGAAGAATTCTAAACAGCACAGATAATGGGAGTTTCTAAAAGAGCAATGGGATGCGTGCTCACCCTGCTCAAAACGAGTAACGCCTTTATAGTCACCATAACTTTCCTAGCTACTCTTGGTGTCAGACACAATATTTTTATCTACTCTTCCCCCACACTTGGGCCTACAAGGAAAAAAGACTTTTAAAACTCAGAATTGAAGCCATACCTGCTGTAAAAGTACTGAGTTCATAACACACATTAATTATTCAATGTAATTTTGTCTTGTTTCTTTAGACATAGAAATTTCATACTTTGTGACAGTAAACTAATGAAGGAGATGATCTACCTGACTATAAACATTATGTTACTTTTCATATACACAGGTAGATGATGCGTTCTCTAGTTTTCTTAGAGTATTAAGACAAGATTATCAAAAATTAAAAGTTGAAAATATGGTCATTATATGCTTAAGGAAAAAAATATGGTTAAAAACTATACAGCATTATAGACAGTAATAGAACTGCATTACAAAAAGTCAAGACACAAAGAATATGCTATACTTATACTTCAAAATAAGGAGTAATTAAATTTAATGTGATTATGAGTACTAATTAAAAGTCAGCCAACTGTATTTGAAAAAATATACCATTATCATCATATGAATCATAAAATGTATGAAACAAAGTCCCAAATGTGAAGGATGATTATACTGCTACGATGGAAAACGAGGTATCATGAAAATATCAGATTAAAAAAAAACAGTAGAACTACACAAACAAAAGAAATAATAGTTTTTAAGTTTAATAAGCATATAACTCCAGAAGTGAGAAGACAGTGTCTTTCATTAGGACTAAAGTAGGTTTCCTACATCAGGGTCAGTAGAAAAATTAATAACTGATATAGTAATCCCAGGTAAATCATCAATAATGAACAGTAACTATGAATGTGTTTGTTACAAAACAAAAAGCTAACAGAACTGTCAGTATAACTATAAAATGAGGGACAGAGCTATCCTTAATTCAGTTGAAAACAGCTTTACAATATTTTAATAATTACTTACTAGTCAAGTTCTCATATTTGCTGGCTTTAAGATTCTCAAGTTCAGATTGTGTTCTTGAAATTAAAGTATAAGACTCGAGTGATTGTGCAGTGATAAAAAGTGCTAAAGAGAAACAGAGTTATGATGAGACTTCTAGGTAGGCAAAATCCATCCCACTTAAGCAATGCTACATGAAGAGGAATGCAAAGCTAAATTCATCAACTATGCAACAATAAAGACAGTGGAGGTGACGTAGGAAATCTGTGAGGAGTTTTCCTGTGTGTGGAGAGCAAACTGAGGAGTGGTCACCGACCATGCACATGACAGCCAAAAGGTGCCAGAGCTTGTATTTTAGTTCTCCAGGGATCTTAAAGTATGGGAAAAGGAATGGTAGGGGTAAGAGTATGTGTGATAGGGATGGAGGGGAGATAAGACAGGAGGGAGGTGGGAGTAGTAACCAGAATACTATCTATCTATCTATCTATCTATCTATCTATCTATCTATCTATCCATCCATCATCCATCCATCCATGTATCCACCCATCCATCCATCATCCATCCATCTGTCTCTCTATTCATGTATATGAAATTGTTGAAGAATGAAATTTAAGGATTATCATAATAATGCTACAAAATATATCCTCATGTAAATAAACATGATTGAAGGAAAAATGTCTTGCTGTTGTGTTCAGCTTATTATAATAGTCTAGTCAATGTTCTCTATGATCATGCTCACCTTTGCGTCTCCCTTGGTCAGAGAGTGGCTTCGTTGTAGGTGATTCGGCTTTTGATTGCAAATCTTTATGTTGGTCAGAGGGTTGCTCTGTTGTAGGTGATTCGTCTTTTGATTGCAAATCTTCATCTTGGTCAGAGAGTTGCTTCGTTGTAGGTGATTTGTCTTTTGATTGCAAATCTTCATATTGGTCAGAGAGTTGCTTCGTTGTAGGTGATTCATCTTTTGATTGCAAATCTTTATCTTGGTCAGAGAGTTGCTCTGTTGTAGGTAATTCGTACTCTGGTAGCAAATCTTTATCTTCTTGTGCAGAACTTCCATCTAATCTTTCATAAGGAGCTGTATAAAAACAATCATTCATTATACTAAACAGAAAATCCTATCTATTATGAGCTATCTAGAATTCAAATGACAAAGAAGATGGCAGCAACTTTTTCTCTCACTTTTAAATGTAAATGACTTAGATGCTGGGTTTCCCGCAGTCCTTCAGTCTGCATTTTGATAAGTTGGTCTTAACTACCATCAGGTGGCTATTGGTCTGTTATCCACAAGGTAAAAGTGCTACTATTGTACCTGTACATCCAAGGCTCAGGAAACATCTCAGAAAAGGGGAAGTATTGTAAGTGCTAGAAGACTAGGAAGCCAGCTGAGAAATACTGACTTCTAAACACGACAGGGATGTTATACACATGAAATTTCAACAATATAGTTGCATAAACAAGAGTGGCACAATGGCTGCATCAGTTGACAGTGTGGATGGGGGAAATTTCACAAGGCTTTACCTTCAGGTAAAGAACTACAGGCAATTAATATCTACTGAGAGAGGAAGAATCAGTTTGTGTGTGTGTGTGTGTGTGTGTGTGTGTGTGTAAATATATGAATGTGTTTCTGTGTGTATGTGTTTGTGTATATGCCCATAGGTATATACTTCCATATTTATTTAAAGAGGAAGTGGTCATGAATTTGGAGGGAGGGGGCAACACAGGAGGAGTTGTAGAAGAGAGAAAGAGGAGTGGAAATGATTTAAATACAGTACTTATGTACAAAATTCTCAAAAATAAAATTTTTAATTAAATGTGATAATATATCAACAAGTAAGTTTTTATTTGTTAATATAAGAAAATAAACAACAAAATTTTATAAAACAAGGAACTAAATATTGGAAATAAAGAAAAAAAGGAATTTAAAATATTTTTTAACAAAATCATAGAAGAAAATATTCCCAATCCAAAGAAAGGGGTGCCTATCAAGAACAGGAAGCATAAAGAACAGCAAATAGACAGAGCCAGAAAAGAAATCCCCCACAACACATAACAATCAAAACATTAACTGTGCAGAACAAAGAGATGATGCTAAGAGCTTCAAGGGAAAAAGACCAAGTCACATATAAATGAAGGGACATTAGAATAACATCTGGCTTTCCAAAGGAAACTCTGAAAGCCAGAAAAGTCTGGACAGATGTTCTATAAGCTCTGAGAGAACACAGATGCCAGCCCAAACTACTATACCCAGAAAAAGTATCTGTCACAATTGATGGAGAAAGAGAAACATTCAAACATTTTCTGTCAACCAATCCAATTCCATAGAAGGCAGAGAAAGGAAAACTTCACCATCAAGAACTATACTCAGGAGGAGGAAACAAGGACTAGATAATCAATAGCAAATAGTAAATCAAAAGAGGGGGAAGGTCTATACCACCACCACAAAATTATACACCAATATCCCTTAACAGTGGTGCAAAAATTCTCAACAAAATATGTGTAAATTGAATTAAAAACATATGAAAATGTAAGATGAATTGCTAAACAGTCTTATTAATAAAAAACCAGGAGCCAGATATTGGGGTAAAACTGAGAGATCAGAGGAATAGGACAAACCACAGGCCAACCTCACCTCACCAACACATCAGCATCCAGAGAGATCCAGTTCCTGTACATCCATGCCTTTCTGTTCTGCCATTTCATTTCCTCTCTCTGCCCAGATACATCACTTCCTATCTGTCTGTACAGACCTCCAGACCTCTATCGTTAGTGTTGGGATTAAAGGCATGTGCCACCATGCCTGGCTCTGTTCCCAGTGTGGCCTTGAACTCACAGAGATCCGGATGAATCTCTGCTTCCCGAACGCTAGGATTAAAGGTGTGTGCTACCACTGCCTGACTTCTATGTTTAATATAGTGGCTGGCTTTTTCCTCTGATCCTCACATAAGCTTTACTGGGGTACATATACAAAATATCATCATATAAAAAGATTATCAACCATGATTAAATTGGTTTTATCCTTGAGAAACAGGGATAGTCAACATATATAAATCAATAAATATAATCTACCATAGTAATTGACTGAGAAAAATCTCATTAGATGCAGAAAGTGTCTTTAACAAAACCCAGTATCTCTTCATGATAAAAAGTTTGGAAATAAGGGACATACCTCAACATAATAAAGTCAGTTCATAGCAAGCACACAGTCAACATCATCCTAAAAGGAGAAAAACTCAAGAATCTGTATGGAATTATAAGAGACCTCAAAAAGACAAAATCAAGTAAATTCCATCACTTGTAATAATATAGATGGCATTATGCTAGTCAAGCTTAACAAAAATGCCACACATATTCACACACACACACACACACATACACACACACACACACACAAACACACACACACACACACACAGCCTAAAACTACCAAAAATCATAGAAGTAGAGAGACTAGAACAGAGGTTATGGAGAATATGTGTGTGGAAAACGAATGACTGTTAATTACATATGGTTAAATGCATCACTTTTAATGGCTATTAAAAATGGAGTTCTGAGTAAGAACAGCAAGTGAGGAAACACATCCAGTTTGATTCCATCCACTTCAGATTAAAGACCAGGAAAGCTAAAAAATATTCATACAATAAAATAAGTAAACTAAAATAAGAAAACACATAGTCATAACAGTAAGCAAAGAGTTACAAGAACACGTTGAAAACTTTCAAACATTGCTAAAACAACCCAAAAATACCAAAATAAAAATGTGTCCCATACTCATGAACAGTAAGATTTTAAATTTCTAAGAGGTTAATACTTGTCATGTTGATTTACAGATTCGTTGAATTAAATATCAAAATCTGTAGGTCTTTTTACAATAAATAAATAAATGTTGAATCTAAAATTTATATGGGACTATAAGAGACTATAGACAGAAAAAAAAAAACAATGTTACAATGAAGGATGATGTTTGAGGATTCACAGTTTGCATTTCAAAATCCACCCCCAACCACACAATGAACATAATATGGTATTGGCAGAAACAGACATATGTATCAACAGAACAGAATCAAGCACACAGAAGATTGATTCATTTTTTTAAAACCACATTGTCAATACAATTCAGTGGAGAAAGAGCACATCCTTCATAAATTAGTTAAGTTCTAGAAAATTAAGCAAACGTGTTAATTTTCATCAGGGCAAGGCTAGTTCTTCCTCCAGGCCCTGGTCAGTCTCTGACATCACAGTCCTTCACTGGGCTTCAGAACATACAAACACTCCTGTGATTATCTCACACATTTTCACAACTTCAGTTTTTTAGGAGATAGTGGTGGTCTTTTGTAACACCTAAAATGTTCGAACTTCAAAGCCGGTGTCAGCTGGGACAGATACACACCACCTAGTTGCTTTTTGCTCGTTATTAAGATNTGTGCTTCTACTTCTTCTGATGTATAGTCCCCAACGTTGTTCTTTACCACACAGATCCATGGTTAAATATGCTGCTATTGAGCTTCACTTCTCTCAAAAGAGTTACAATTTTTTTAATTTAAAAAATTAGTCCTGGGACAAATTGATTTCCAAGTACAAAAGAAAGGGTTGGACCTCATACCTAATTACCTGCTCTTGCAGAGGAGCAGAGCTCAGTCCCCAGCAGCAACAAAGTTCAGCTCACAACTGCCTGTAACCCAAGTGCCAGGAGACCTGTCACTCTCTTCCAGCAACCACAGGAGTATTCACACATGTACCCATATACATCCCATACATATGCATAAATACACTCATATACATGCACTCACACACACACACACACACACACACACACACACACACACACACACTTAAAAGTAAATCTTAAGACAAAAAATGAGCATAGATATTTATAACCTTAGATTTAGTGAAGAATTATCAGTGAGGACAACAAAAAGTATAAGCAACAAAAGAAATACAGAAAAACCGAGCTTCACAAAATTGAAATCTTTTGTGAACTTAAGAACATTATCCAAAAACTAGAACAGCACACCAAAATAGGAGAAAATGGAGGCAAATCAACTATCTTATACTGTTAATATTCATAATATAAAAAGAAATAGAAAGGACAACACAATTAGATCAAAGACTAAGGATTTGGTTGACACTACTCCAGAAATCATAAAATGACTAGCAAGTGTGTGGAAAGAAAGGAAGCTTCACATATGGAGGAAAGGACAGATGCTAAATGAGTCACAGCACAGAAAGGAGACCAGAGATTGCCAGACATGGGGAGGAGGGGAAATGAGAGCTGTCACCTTGTAGCCATGAGAGATCGTGGAGATAGATACCATGATGGTCACACAACACTGTGGGTGTACTTAATGGCCCCAAATTGTATATTTAAGTCAGTTCAAATCAACTCTTGCTTAAAATCATAACCTACATGGAGTCCTGACTATGAGCTCTCCTCGTCTGAGTACCCGACTGCCACAGGAAAGATGCAGAGGCCTGGAGTCCTCACTGTGAGCACTCCTTGTTTGCCACAGGGCAGATGCAGAGGTACTTCCACTGAGAAGCACAGCAATGATGCTCCCCGCCCCCTTAAATCTCAACCATTTCACTTTATTTGGAAAGTTGAGGCCAAGGCAACGCAATCTAAGTGGGCTATTAAAGACAGATATGCATAAAGAATAGCTCTGGCTTTGTATTTATACCTATTATATGCCAAATCTTCAAAGAACCTAGCAAAAACCAAGTTTTCAATACCAGAAACTGTCATCTCTTCTGATATGTCCAGATGGATTTTTGATACCCTCAGCTCATGATGCTAAATCTACTCTCAGTTTAGGCAAAGTTGTCATTTCCTTGTGCAGAAGTCTTAGTTGAAATGGAGTCTGAATAATGTAGTGAGACTACATCAAATTAATTCTTACACAACCTCCAGTGAGGATATGTATAATCTGGAACTATGTTACATTGGTATTTAACAAGGTTCTTATTTATGGGGAGACCCAAACCTTCACATTTCAGGTTACACAAGAGAAAATCTTTTTACCGTCAGAGTAGCGTTCTACTTCTTCATAAGATAGGATTTGTTCTGATGCTTCAGCCTTAACAAAATTTATAGAAAAAATTATAGAAAATAATTACAAATAATGTACATTATTTGTACAAAACTCTATTTAATTTACTCTTTTATCAGGAAGCTAGCATTTCACCCTAATCCATGTTCTCATTGCAACAACATTTTATTTTCATTACTCCCCAAATTTATTAAATAAAAAGATGTGGGCATTATGCAGATCTGATCTACATTTGGGAACACTGAGACCACTGAAATGGGTAGGCAGTCAAACCAATATTATAGTTCTTGCTTAAAATGACATTTCAGCCTGCTCAATTCTTTAGACAAAGCCTAATGGCTCACAGATTTCTTTCCATAAGCCCGCTTTAGTGACATCCATGACGGAAACATACTGTGGAGATATGTCATGTGNACCCAAACTGTTTAATCCTTCTTTCCCCCAGCATTTTTGGCCCTAAAAATGCCGTAATTAAATACTTTTCTAACTTACGTGGTTCTTACAGTTTTCTAGGTTTTAAGTGTGTATANAATCACTCAAAGTGATTATGATTTCATAATCAAACCTTTTTATACTGTAAATATCATTGTTGATGAATCTCAAATAAAAACTGAAAACTTCCCTCATCCCATGAATTATACATTATAATTCATCATTAAATCAAGCAACTTTCTGTCAATACCAATTAGAATGTCTTATACATTAAAATTTTTTACTTAGATTTCCCAAATATTATTTCCAACACACTAAACATAAGCCAGATGTATTAAAAAGCAAACTTGTTATTCTTTTGAAATAAGAAAGTATTGATAAGGTTTAATCAGCAACTATTCAAAACACTAAAAGAATCTAGTAACCTAAAATAAACAATTTTCAAGCAATATTATACCACACCTTTTCCATTTCTTCAGTGAGATCAGGAAATGACTCCTGGGACCACTTCTTTGTTTCTTTTGGCAGGGGCAAGGTTGATTCTAGGTGCTCTTCAGTTAATGGCAATGCTGTAAATGACTTAAAGATCTCTTGTGGGAATGCTGAAACATCTGAGACACCATAGGAACCCTCTAAAGCTGAAGAATCTAAACCAGCAGAGATAGATGGTCTCTTCTCCAAGCTTTAGAATCACAAAATGTCTAGTGTTAGATTAGGCCGAGAACACTGGATTTGTAACTGAAGAATCATTTAATTGACAAAGATATTAGGCAAGCAATTATAACACATCAAGTAATCAAAGGTAACTCTAATACAAAATTGATGTCACACAAGTTGAAGATGGTAATGCATCTTGAGAGATTTTAAAGTGGAGACACAAAAAGTACATTTAAAATATTGCAGTAGTCATTCATGATAACGGCATAGAACAAGCAGCCTTGGCTAGCCTTACTGAACGTAGGATAGTGTGGAGGCTGCTTTTTAGTCATAGTTACTTGAAAAAAAGAAAAAACACCTCACAATTTCATTTCAGAATGGAATAAAAACCTCACCAGAGAAGTTTTGACAATAAAAGTTTTTTGTTTTGTTTTGTTTTGTTTTGTTTTTTTTAAACCAAGTCAACTCCAAGTTCAGAGTTAGTTTTCTTTGAAGTAAGGTTTCCTCTCAAGGCATGGAATTGGTTTTTCTTTCCTTCCACAAGGCTTGAGATTGGCTCCTCAGTTTCCAGACCTAGGGTGGCCACGGAGCACTTTCTGCCTGCATAGTCCCAGTTTATGCATCTACCAATATTCAACACCAGGTAATAATTTAAATGATATAAGAACCTACATTTTCTACAGAACCCAACAAAGCTTTCCTTCTTATTAGGGGGCATCACTAACCACTCGTCTTGAAGCAGTCTTAACCAGTTCAAGATTCCGATGGCTTATCTTAATTGAACAATACTTTGGTTGAAATCATCATGTAACATTTGTTGCAAGGTCTCTAAAATAATTCAGTGAAGTAGGCAAGATGCTTCTGAGGACAGACTTCTGTAGTGCTGTTATAAAGCAGACTCTAATATTACAGAGAATAGGGGACTTCCTCTTCCAAGTAGACAAGCATAACATCTCACCCTCAAACATGATTTACTAGTTTTGCCTAGTACTTAAGATAACTAATTATAAAATACATATTCTTCTAGAGGTGATTTTAAAGACACACACTAGAGGACTGTTGTTACCAAGTTGCTGAAGCATGAAAATGGTCCAGGTGCATACTGTGAACTATGTTCATTTAGAAACTTCCTTGCTGTTGTAACACAGACCACCCTTGCTAATGCATACCACTGTAAGATGAGAATACAGTATTTCTAAAGAGTTTGATGTGGAAATTTGATTTGGAGGCACAATTACTCACTTGATTTAGCAGGTAAATTGTCATGTATAGCAACAGAGAAAGGATGTAGGAACCCAAAAGCATGACCTGAAATACTGATGAGAAGCTCATTTATAGGCATTTTCTCACAGTCGNGCTTTACCTACTTCTCATCTCCTGTACTTACAAAAGACCACTGGATAGAACCAAGGAATGTGTGCTGAGAAGGTAAAATACTAAATGGATGCAATCGGTGGTAATTGCAGCTGACATTTGTAGTGGGCAGCAGTTCCAGCTTTGACCTGGAAGCACAGCCCCTAGTGAGGCTTCCGGTAACTGCCACGCCTACCTGGGACCTCCCCTGGGGCGGGCCGAGACGAGAACCTTTAAGACCTGAGATCCATCTGTGCCAGCTCTCTTGGTTCCTGGATCCTGGACGCTGGGTGGTGGACCAAGCAGAGTTCTCCAGAGAACACCGCTGACTGTACCTCACCTCTCCTGGACCCTGTGACCAACCCCTTTACTTGCTGTAAGTTGCCCTAAATAAACCTTCTGTTAACTACGTGGAGTTGCCTTAATAATTTCCCCCTATAGACATCAGTCCAATCAGTACCTCTAAGATGTGGACACAGCTGTCATGTTTTCAAAGCCTTACTGTGAACCATGAAGGAGGAGGTGGAGAAAGGAGACTATGGGAAGTAGTAAATACTCATAAAGACAATAATAACAATAATAAAAGGAATGATGGGAGTGATGTGCATTGGCCCTCTTCTCTGGTGTAATTTGTAAGTCTTATCAATTCNTGTCATCCACCACCTACCTCAGATTAAGGCTCTTTGTAGCCATTGCTATACTGAAACATGAAACAGTATAGCAGTATAAACTGAGGCACATGCTTGAACAGTGTTCACACAGCACAGGGACAGCATTCCCTATAGCTCATATAGTGCTGTAAGGACAAATCACTTTCTGGCTGTGTTAATCCCCCATGTTGGCGCATTGCAACATCTTCACACTGAGTTACCAGATGTATGCTTGTTATCATAGACACACCATGGACAAAAGCTCTTACTGCATGAGCCATCCAGGCAAAACAGAAAACTGCCCTGCTTTCTTATTCTCAAGATCCTTTTCAGGATAACTTTGCTTAGCTCTATTTTCATTCTTTCAAGATACACTCCATCCATAGCCCTCCTCTTTAGGGAAAAAACAAAACTCTCACAAGTGTTATTGTATATACTGAATTTTTAATTATCAATGCAAATATAGATGAGTGAGTTTGATATCTATTATGGCAAAAGATGTAGAATACAATTTTATATAAGAAAAATATCTAAGCTTCAAAGTGTTATAATACATTATAACCTAAGATATTCTAAAAATGAAATTTATAGAAAATTTCAATATTNGAAATATAAAGCTCAATAGTTAGAAATGTTGTGTGTTGTACACATGTGTGTGCAGGTAGGTATATATGTGCACATGTGGGCATGTGCTTGGAGGCCAGAGGATAACTATGGTTGACATACTCAGAAATAATTCCTACCTCATTTGAAACAGGGTCTTTGTGCATACAGAGCTCACCAGTTAAGCTAGGTTAGCTAGCCAGAGAGATCCAGGGACCAGTCTATTTTGCCTCTCCAGTGATAAGATGACAAGTGTATGCCACCATGCCCTGCTTTTGTATATGTGGCTTCTGAAAACCAAATTCAGGTTTTCCCACTTACAAGATAAGTACATTACTAACTGAAATATTTCCCTAGTCCTATCACAAATATGTGATAGTTTAAAAAATTACAAATGTCATTGGTCAAAATCTTCAGAGTAACATGTTGTAGGCCCTTCAATTAAAGAGAAACTCAGAAGGTTTAGTAGTCCACATTATTATATGTCTGTAAAAGTCATAGTTTAAAAATACTTGAATTAATTCACCTAGAGAAAATATTGATGGAGGTCCACACACAAAAAGCCTGTGTGTAATAATTCACACAGGAATAATGTTGGCTGTGCACCTAGCTCCAACATTTTAGTCATTGACGTCATTAAAAATAGAATTTAAGCTATAAGGAAATTGTGTAAGACAAATCCAAACTATTCTAATAGTAGGAAAATTACTCTTTGGTGGAAACGATGAACAGGATTTCTCCCCAGC
>LZPO01046351.1:0-12739 GCA_001675575.1 Neotoma lepida
ATATATTACTGGATATACTGCTCTTCTCCCCCCGCCACACACACACACACACACACATACACACACACACACACAGGGTTTCTCTGTGTAGCTCTGGATGTCCTGGAACTCAGTCTGTAGACCAGGCTGGCTTCAAACTCACAGAGGTCCACCTGCCTCTGCCTCCTGAGTGCTGGGGTTAAAGGCAATGGTATGTGCCACCATGCCCAGCTAGGTAGCTCATCCTTAATAATGCCAGATAATAAAAACCTACTGTTTCATCATATTAGTTTATTTTCAGTACCTTTTAATAGGTTTATATATGATCATGATTTTTCCCCAAACTGCCTACTGTGTAGAGCTGTTTTGTTCTTTTTCTTTTTCTTTCTGAGATAAGGCCACAGGTCAATATCTATGCTTTGTAGATCAGGATGGTCTCAAACTCAGATCAACATGCCTCTGCCTCCACCGTGCTAGAATTAAAGGCATGTGCCACTATGCCTGGTGTGTTGTTGCTTTTTTTTAAACAGCTAATACAAATTAGCTTAACATTGTAGTGTATACACTCTGATAACAGAACCCTTCCAAAGAACAACATAACAATATGATCTATGTAAGTTAATAGAGAGCACTGAGATAAGGCAATGTGTTTTTGAACCCAAACTGGAAAGATAAATATTCTGAAAATTAGAACTGTGCTGATGTAGTAGATATATAATTGAAATATATCTGTCTTCAAAAACAGTAGCTTGGGGCTGAAGAAATAGTTAAGAGCATGTACTAGTTTTCCAGAGGACTTGTTGGGTTCCTAGCACACATGTAGAGTAGCTCAGAAACAACTTAAGCTCCAGATGATGTGATGTTTGCAGCATTTAAGGGGACCAGCACACTATATGAACATACCCACAAACATATACATAATTAAAATTAAAAATAAGAAATAACACATTGGTATACTTGAGGCCAAGGTGCTATAATAAAAATTGAGATGTATTTAGAGAGAGCATTCTTCCTTGTCATATAGAATAACATAGAGCTTAGTAGATTATCACTTGGTGAAATATTTGAAGATACATAATAAATAATAGATATTTTTTTCCTATGAAGAGAAAGTCTAAGAATAGCTGGCAACTTTATCTGTTCAGTATTATTTTACAACTTTGATGTAATGTCTACACTCTTTTCCTGTTAAGGAGCATTAGATAAGTATTGATTTGTTTCATAGTAACTAAATTGGCCTTGATATTATAGCAATACATCATTGAGAATGGAAAGTTTAAAAGTTGTCCATTACTAATTCTCATAAGGAGTTAACTGTATATTCTTAATGTTACAGTAATGTAGCCAGTAGTTTCATTTAGCATGAAGCCCTCATTCCAAAACACTACAAAAACAAAGATGTGCAATTTAATTGGTTATCAAAGATATCTGAGTTAATACAACAGGTCCTTCAGTTATTATATGCATGCCTTTGTAGTAGATTTCTATTTCTACAAAGGCAGTAATTTGTTCCCTACCTTTCTGTTTTCCCTGAATTTTAACTCCACTAGTGGGAAAAAATGAAGATGTGCTTAAATTTCACATTTAAGTAACTGTGAATTATATATACTACATGTATTCTATGTTATGAGTAACTCACCCAAACTGCTAGACATTTAAGCTCACACTTGCTGATTGAGCTGGAGAGATGGCCCAGAAGTACCTCTGGCTTCCTCATCCTCATAGGAAACTAAGGCCCAAGAAGGTTTGGTGGCTCGAATTTGGTCACACTAGCTTCAAGGCTCATTTTCCTGTCTCTGCTTACAAAGTGCTAGAATCAGAGGCCTCTTAAAATTTTTTTTAAAGGTGATTGGTTTTCCTATAAATCTCAATAACATAATATAATTCAAGCAAATCTCCTTTATTATCCTCGTCATTTTTCCCTTTAATTTTAGTAATTGTCAGAAATCTTTTGTCTGTAAATTTAAAAAACACAGGCCCTAGCTGGGTGGTGGTGACATACATCTTTAACCCCAGCAATCAAATCCCAGCACTTGGGAGGTAGAGGCAGGCCTGGTCTACAAAGTGAGTTCCAGGACAGCCAGGATTCTTACAGAGAAACCCTGTCTTGAAAAACAGAAAATAACACCTCCCCAACCCATTTCCCAAAAACTTCACAGGCCCTGTCAAAGTAAATATAGGAAATTTCTAGTTGATTTTGGACAGTGGCCATTTACAAATACATTAGAAAAAATCTCACTGTACAGAAATTGTTGTTGATTCATACAAAACATAATAGAAAGATCCCTTGTGATTTTTCAAACATTTTGTTTGATGTCAGTAGAGAGGAATATAGCCACTTTTATTTACACTTCAATAGACTAGCTGTAAGAAAATTACAGCCTACTTGTACTTTGGATATTAAATGTGCACAGTCCAGTTCTGGAATGGTTCCTTTATTGCCATGGAACAGTGGCATGACCAGACCTGTTTAATTATTTTTACAAACATTTCTTGCTTTTTATATGATGTGTAAGTTTTTTATGTATACCTAGGTATGGAGAGAAAAACAATGCATTCATCGTTGCCAGCTTTGAAAATGAGGATGAGAACAAGGATGAGATTTCCAAGAAAGTTAGCAGGGCTCTTGATAAGGTGACCTCTGATTATCATTCAGGATCCTCTTCTTCAGATGAAGAAACAAGCAAGGAAGTGGAAGTGAAACCAAGTTCAGTGACTGCAACACCAAGTCCCGTGTACCAGGTAACCATGGAACCCTTCCTGTTACTGGACATTAGCAGATTACAGGGCATTAATGGGTCTTGCCAGGTACTCTAGCTAGCCACGCCTATGCTTCTCAGGGATTCTCTTGAATATTCTCAGCTCTTCCCTTTTACACATGCTGATGGGAAGCTGCTTCTCAGAGATGCAAATTGGCATTCCAAGTCAGTTTATCAAAAGTACTCCACTCCTCAGAGCTAGAGAGATGGCTCAGAGGTTAAGAGCACTGGCAGCTCTTCCAGAAGTCTGAGTTCAATTCCCAGCAGCCACCTCACAACCATCTATAATGAGATCTGGTGCCCTCTCCTGGTGTGTAAGAATATATGCAGACTAACATTGTATACATAATAAATAAATCTTTAAAAAGAAAAAGTACTCCACTCCTCAGTAACTGGAATTAAGTATATTTTTTAAAGAAATATGCTGTCCTCCAAAAGAGAAGTCATAATAATCATTCCTGATTATTTTAAAAAGCCCTTTAATTAAAAAAAAAACCACTAGTAACCTTTTATAATTTTAATACTTAATTTATATCTTTAGGCTAATTTTCTTATTCCCCTTTTCCTCCATCATTAGAGATAAATTTTACTGAATTGTATTTTGGTTAGTTTTTTTTATGTAAAAACGAAAAGAAAGTCATCCTTGTTGCTCTACCCATGTCTTTTAGTCGGACATTTATATAGATGTTTTGAGGCGCTTTATATGTACTTTATATTTTTAGTATATTTTAAAATGTGCTTCATTTATTAGTCTAAATTAGATGTAATTTAACATGCCAAGTTTATGGTTATGGTAAGAATCTTTTGAGTATGAAAAACTAAACTTTCAAATTCATATAATGATATAATGAATATTTCCTGATTGAAATGTAATTTCTCCCTCTCTTGTTGCATTATCCTTCCTTGGATTGACAGGAAGGATCAAAAACATTATCACATATTGGAAGTATATATCTATATTTTAACACATACTTCCTTTTTATAAAACTTTGCGGGGAAGGTTTCACTGTGTTAGCCCTAAATGGGCTGGAACCAACTACATAGACCAGACTGGTCTAGACTCACAGACTCACCTGCTGCCTCTCTGCCCGCTGGGTGCTATGTTTAAAGACATGTGCCACCGCATTCAGCAAAACTGTTTTTAGAAATAATTTATTAAAGCTATAAAAAAAGAACTTGCAAATACAAACAGTAAAATATTTAACAGTGCATGGCAGTGGTTTGCACACTTCTTTAATCTCAGGACTCAGGCAGAGGCAGGTGGATCTCTGAGTTTGAGGCCAGCCTGGTCTACAGAGTGAGTTCCAGGACAGCCAAGGCTGTTACACAGAGAAACCCTGTCTTGAAAAACCAATCAGCAGTATAAAATAATAGTAATTCCTTCCCTCTCGCTCCAGCGCCCTCTCCTGTGCCTTTCCATGGAGTGTTCACCACTAGGCTTTGCTTTTGTTTTGTTCATGGCTGCCTTTCAGATCATTTTTCAAATCTATGCCATAAATACTTAGGGGATTTTTCTCTCAGTATGTTGTATTATATATTACAAATTACCTTTATTGTATTTCCTGAAATCATCCAAATGTGGTGATTTTGTTTTTACTCAATCAAGCAAAAATATAAATCCCAAAGTAAACTGACTGCTGTTAAGTTTTTGGAGTAAATTGACCTTTAAGTTTTAAAACCGATTGACATTTATCTTTCCTATTACAGAAGACTATTAGAATAATAGAAAGATGTGGAAATTAAGGTATCTTACATGCTTTTTTTGAAAAATTTCTCTTTGGCATTCTACTCCTCAACAAAACATTTCACAGGAAAACAATACTCCTGTCTAAGCCCTTGTGTAAGAAGTTGATACAGTTCTACTTTAACCTCCTGTCTATCTTGACTATGAGATTAGCAGGTTGTTTAGTAATTGGAGTAGTTTTTTAAGGTATATTCTGGAAACAAGTCCTTAACACATGGGTATAATGAGAAATTGATCATTCATTTTCTAGTTGTTTCTTTTCTAAAGAGGGACTATCTAATAAAGACATTAACATTCATAGCTCCTGGCAGGGGAAGGTGTTTGTTCTAGGGTGTTTCTGGAAATTACTCCTAAAGTCAGTTCTCAGTCTTTCCCCAAAATGATCTGTGGACTCAATTCAATCAAAACCCCAAAGTTGTTAACACATTGATTCTAGATTTTTAAGAAAATAAAATTTGAGGGATGACAGCAATATAAAACTATTCTATGCATCAAGATTGCTAATAGCTTAAAGATACATCATTGGAACAAAATAGAAATTCCAGAAAAAGCTCACTTTTACACATTTAGCCCACTCACCACTCTCACACTAGAATGCCAGAACAATTAGAGAGTCTTGAATGGGCTCTTAAACAAGGAGGGAAAAGGCCAAAATGGAACTAAGTGCTGTCTTGTTGTTTGTTGTTTTACTCTTTTGGGGTGCCCGCCCCCCAGCCCCCAAAGAAATCGCACAGGGGGGCTTATTCTTAATTATGAATGCCCAGCCTTAGCTTGGCTTAGTTTCTAGCCAGCTTTTCTTACCTTATCCCATCTACCTTTTGCCTCTGTGCTTTCCTGTTTTCTTACTTCTGTAAATCTTACTCTTACTCTGTAGCTTGTAGTGTAGCTGGGTGGCTGGCCCCTGATGTCCTCCTCCTTCTCTGGCTACTTTTTCCTCACGTCTTAAAATAATATTCCCCGACACTGCCTAATAGCCATGCACCAAAAAATGGATTTGAGATGATCATAGCTCTCCCTATATAAGAAAGCTAAATTTTTAATGTTTTATATATGAAAAAATATGGAGAATTATAGTGAAAATATCTTCCAAGGGTCACAAAAAGCATAAAAGAATTGATTTTTATCAAAGCTAAATAAACATTTTTAGTAACCAAAAGGAAACATTAGAAAATGAATGATCAGATCACAGAAAGTATATTCCTGTTACACATATGTGTAAAGGACACGTCTTCAGAATATACTTTAAAAAACTGCTCCAAAAGAATTAATAAGCCTGGTGAAACAGCAAGAGGATCACAAGTTCACAGCCAGCTTGAGCAAGTGAGACCCTGTCTCAAAATAAAAACTGGAAAAGAGAACTGGGGGTGTAGCTCAGTAGTACAGCAGTCGCCTCCTATAGACAAAGCCCAAGGTCCTATCCTCAGCATTGCAATAATAATAATAGCAGTAGTGATAGCAATAAAAGACAAATGACCTAATTAAGAAATAGGTAGAAGTTGTAAATACTATGCAAAAACTGTATAAATGCCAGAATGAAAATGTGTTGTATCTCATTTGTTCTGAATGAAACACAAATTAAAACACAGTGAAACCAACTGGATCTCCTAAGGAGTATAAACTGACACTTCTCTTTCTACTCTACTAGTCAGCATTCTACTAAGTATTACTAAGAAAAATGAAAATACATACCCTTGAAGCCAATGTAAAAAATGCAGGTGGTATAGATGTGCACAGAGGTACAAATACAGAATCTTTTAAAGTATACACAAAATTGGTTCATGTCATTTGCACCATCTGAATTAAATGTTCTACAGAATTTTAACTATTAAAGAAAACATCTCACGTTTAGAGGGACAGATTAGAATTAGAGTCTGTAATTCACACAGTGTAATGTTCTAAGCAAAGAAGTTGAAAACTGCTGATGAAAATTTAAGCAATGTAAACTTGATGTCCCCTACCTGACTTAAAGTATACTCTAAGATTCTTGGGCCCAACTACTAACTAAACAGGCTACAGCAGAATGATCTGAAAAGTGTTGAAATACTTGGCCTCAGTCCCTAAGATTTCATTATTTTGTAGTAGACCTTGGACTGGGGCATGAAAATTTGTCCCTCAAAGTTCCGTGAGTGACTCCTTGCTTAACTAGCTACCCTAAAAACCTATTCTGTTCTTAGGAGTTACCATTTATTCTGCGTTTGCATCTTTGATGCTTAAAGATTTTTAATTTAGTTTTCTCTTCATTCAGAAAATACACGTGATCGATTAATGAGATGTGATTTTTCTTCACATATTTAAACATAACCAAAGGGATGTCACTGAGACCTACTCGTAGGATAAGTGGTAGTTTATGTTTAGTGAGCAGCCTGAAACTTAGTCTTTACTGAAAACGTGGATTATTTTTTTCCTTTGAATTTACTTAATCCTTTTTCTTTCCTACAGATTTCAGAACTGATATTCCCACCTCTTCCAATGTGGCACCCATTGCCCAGAAAAAAGCCAGGAATGTACCGAGGGAATGGCCATCATCAGAGTCACTATCCTCCTCCTGTGCCATTTGGTTATCCAAATCCAGGAAGGAAGAATAAACCATACCGTCCAATTCCAGTGACATGGGTACCTCCTCCTGGAATGCATTGTGACCGAAATCACTGGATTAATCCTCACATGTTAGCACCTCACTAGCTCCTTTTGATTGTGTTGATGTCATGTTGAAAGAAAGGAAGAGTATACCTTACTATATACTAAAAGTTCATACTTGTAGTGAAGTTAGATGGACCAAACCATCAAACTTATTTTTATAGAAAAGTTATTGAGAATAATCTTTCTTAAAAAAGTATATATATATGCACTTTAGATATATTGAAATAGTTTGAGAAACTTTATTAAAGTTAGTCAAGTGCCTGAGTTTTTACTATTGGACTTAAGTATTTATATATTGTGCATTGACTCTGTTGGATACAAAAACACTGTAGGAGTGGGCGATGTGTTCTAGCACCTTTGAGCATTTACTTTATGGAGAGTATGTAAGTTATTTATACACAAGGAAATCTATTTTATGTCATTATTTAGAAGAATTGCGTGAAATCATGTAGTTACAAATAAAAAGTAGTTTGAGGCATGACAATGTGTGGTTTTGTTGTGTACATAATAAAAGGAAAAAGTAGAAGAGATATTTAGGAAAGAAAATAATCTAAAATGTTCCTTTAAAAAAACAGTTTTTATTGAACGTATGTTCCCCAAAGGCCATATATCAAAATATACATGTAAAAAAATTTATATTTACTGGCAGTAGCTAGTTGATAATATAAATACAATAAAATAACTTTCAACTATCAAAGTCAATAATATATGGTACCTTTGTCACCAGGATTTTGGCCCCTACTAATTTTATAGGACATCTGACTTATATGCCTTATACCATTAGAGAAAGCAGAAATGTAGCCATTCTTAATCCACTTTGTAAACTAGGTATGGTGGCAAGCACTTGTAATCCCATAACTAGAGAGGCTGAGGCAGAAGGAGCAGGACGTCAGGGCTTATTTAGCTACACATCAAATTTGGTGCCAACCTGGGCAAGACAAGACCCTGTCTCAAAAACTAAAGGGGGGGAAATGTGTTGTGCTTTTTCCAAAAAGCATGAGTCTTTTACTAGAGTTCTAAAGCAAAAAGGTATGGTACTGCAGATTTCTTCAGTAGTCCTTCGTATTTATACCACTGTAATCCCATCGGTCTGGTAAGTGTACTTGAACTACAGAGAAAAAAAGAAAGAAAAACCATCTATGAGTTTGGGTATTCTAAAAGTAAACTTAACAAAACTAAAATCAGTAATACTTTCCCCATCACTCTAGCCTTTAAATTTTTACTCTGAAATTATTCAACCAAGAGTGACCACAACTTCCTAGTAACTGATTAAAAGGCTTTGACTATTCCAAACATTCCTGTTGTCAGATTCTTTTCATTTAGTTTGTTTTGGTTTTTTGAGATAAGGTCTCTACTTAGCTCTAGCTGTCTTGGAACTCACTGTGTAGAATAGGCTTGCCTTAAATTTACATACCTGCCTGCCTCTGCTTCCTGAGTGTTGTGATTAAAGGTGTTTGCCACCATGCCTAGCTCTGTTGTCAGTTTTTAAATTACTATTTAAGTATAGAAAATAGAATGAAGTTAAAACTCAGTGTGAAATATGAAGTCGTTTTTTATATTGTTTACTGTTTTATACTGTTTACTGTTTGCAACTTCATCCCGAACCATGTTTTCATCAGCAGAGAATCCTAGTTTTAATGTCATTGTGTTCTGACTTTTAAGCCATAATAATTTTAGCATATTTCTGAAGCACAATATCAACTGTCCCCCTGAGTATTTTCCTTATGGTAATAGGCATCACAAGGAAGATGAGTTTTAAAATGAGGAGGCCAAAAAAGAAATATTTTGAGCTAGCAGTCTTGTTATGTTTCCCTGACTTGTCTCCCAATTGCTGATGTCAAAATGATCCACCTCAGCACCCTAGTGCTGGGACTTGGGCATGTATCACCATGCCCCACTGAAAACTAAGCTTAACTGCTAAGGCCATTGTTGTGAGTACTGGCGGATTTTATGGAGATAATGACAGATTTATGGGCAGTTAGAAAGTTGCAAAGTTTGAAATATTTTTGTAAGGAAAGACAGCATTTGTTCTATTGTTTGCTTATATTACAGGTATATAAATTTGTTGGGAAATTTGAAGTATAATAGCCACTCAGGAAGAGAAGCTTTAATTTTAGCACCAAGTTGAACTCTGCACATTACTGCAAAATATAAATCTACAGTCAGCAAGATGGCTCAGTGAGTAAAAGCCCTTGCCACCAAGCCAGGTGACATATCTGTAGGACCCCACATGGTGGTAGGAGAAAGCCAACTCCCAACAAGCTGTCCTTTGACTTCACATGAATGCTATGGCACTTGCGCATACATGTGCATACACAGAAACATAAATATGATAGAAGTGAATCCTTAACTAGCCCTGACAACTACATGATGATGCTAAGGGGAAGCCAATATTTAGATTTATTTGTTTATATTTTATGTGAATGGGTCTTTTGTCTGCAAGAATGTCTGTGCCTGTGTGCGCCATGCCTGGGGAAACCAGAAGAAGGCATCAGATCCTCTGGAACTGGAGTTAGAAATGGTTCGTAACCACCCTGTGTATGTTTTAGAAACCAAACGGGTTTTTTGCAAGAGCAGTAAGTGCTGTTAACCACTAAGCCATCTCTCCAGCCCTGGGAAAGCTAATTTTTAATTTATCTGCATTTTAGATAATTTTCTGTCTAAGACTATGAACTTTATTCTTACCCTCCCTGGTTTAGAGTTTAAGTTCATGTAACAGTAAAGCTTTCAGCAGTAAAGCTTTTCCAGTGTATTGAAAACAAATCACCACTCAGCAGTTGGCTCTTAGGTTCTGGTAGGCATGGGGTACCTTAGTGGAAACTACGACCAAGTTAATGTTTCCCTTACAGGATTGATCTGAATGAATACTGACAGCAACTGCATCATTTCAGCTTAAAAACCTTATTAGAGTTCCAAGCAGGAGTGGTTTGTGAATGAATAATGATAATTTTTTTTAATTTCCCATTTTTTATTTGTACGTATAACAGCAAAGCTCTAAATTTTAGAGGTTAAAGTTGGACATGGATATGTGAAAAATATAAGTTCTTTGGTAAGTTCTATAATATCATTGATGAAATGCTTACTCATGTATTTTTCTTTTACTATATCAAAACATTGGACTACAGTACTTTTTTGGTTTTTTTGTTTTGTTTTTTTTGGGGGAGGGCAGGTTTTCTCTGTGTAGCCTTGGCTGTCCTAGAGTTTGATCTGTAGACCAGGCTGGCCTCAAACTCAGAGATCCACCTGCCTCTGCCTCCTGAGTGCTGGGATTAAAGGCATGTGCTGCCATCGCCGCCTGGCTGTGTACATTATAATTTTAAGATAGAGCATTTATGTTGACTTCTAAGCCGTCAGCTTTGTGATAATTTGTTTAATCCTCATAATCATCTCACGATTTGTGCCATTTTTATTTCAGTTAAATAAGGACACTGAGAGAAGTGAAAGATGTCCAAGATGACAGCCAGCTAATAAACCTCAACTTAAAAACAAACAGGATTTAAGGCCTGTGCTCCATGGTGCCTCAACACCACGTATAGTTTGTTACCTACATAAAGTCTACGGGCTCTTGGAACTTGTGAGGTCAGGTATCAGACCAAGATTTGATGGAGAAATCTTAGGCAGAAATTATGTTAAGTGAAAATTAATACAAGACATTAGAATTTCTAGATTAACCACTAAGTCTTAGTTCCTTGTTACAAACTGTTCAATTATATCCTAGAAGGCGAACTAAAATACCTACAGCAGTTTTATTTGAACTATAAATCAAACTTCAGTAGCAATATCGCCAAAGGACAAGAAAACTACTGGCCAAGGAGAAAGATCACACATAAGAGAAATAATAGCAATGCCCAAGATAAGCAGTCTTTTTGCTTTTTTCTTAATTATTGATTTTTGGGTAACTTAACCGGAAACACAATGTTAACATTAGTTTTGCCAAAATTTTCCCATATATTCTCTGGAATTAGACTCTGGTTAGTGATGCTCCCGTGTAAAATGTGTACACTCTAAACATTGCAGACATTGCTACCTGCTTGCCAGTGTATAAAGGCCATCTTCAACGTAGGACCAAAACAGAAACATTTAGTAGTTCCCAAAAGCATGAGAACTAATAGCAGGTGTCACTCTTAATAGTGTAGTTTGATGTTTATTACATAAAACAGTTTATTTAAAAATCTTGTTTCTACCCTCAAAATGGAATAGCTACAGAAAGAACTTTCATAAAGTTATGAACTTAGAGATCTCATAGGACTTGAAAACACCATTCTGATTTACATCAATGGAGATCATAAAATGTAAACCAGTGAGATGTAATGATGAAAAGCATCTCTGTTACATTAGCTGGCTCATGTATCACTTCTGTAGTGCTGAGGCCAGTAAGTATATCAACTTCACTAGTAATTACATTGGAAAGATTTATTTAGGCAGTCAGGATTAATAATCCCCATTATTGTGTAAACATTGTACAATCTATCCATGTATTGGAATATCCCATAGTACCCTACAAATACACATGTCTTTGTGATATATCTGCTAAAACATGAATATAATGTAAAAGGCAATATCCCTTGTTATTGATAAATATAATTTAAAAGGTAATATCCTTTATTATTGAGAACATGTGGATAAGTAGAGATTTAAAGGAATATAACTTTTTATAAGGCAGTTACACTTTTGAATTGTAGATCTTTTCACCTAGCAGCTGTACTTTGAGAAATGTATCTATAGAAGTACTTAAACAGGGGGCTGTCATCTGTGTGAAAGTGTTTAGTGTAATATATTTGGGGTAATAACAAAAAACCAGCCATAGTAAATGAGCAATTAAATAAAATTTAAAACATTTATTCAGGTAATATGGAAAATGCTATGTGGCTATGGGAAAAAAGAGTAGATGAGTTTATAATGACATAAAATATTAGAGGTGGGAACATGAAAATATCCTGTCTACAATGGTGTCTGTATTGTCTGAAAAAAACCACTATTTTGCCAGTATATTCAGAGGAAGGAGAAAGCCTAAGTATAGACCGTTTTATTTTTCTACTCTGCTTCTTATTTCTTTGGATTTTTCTGGTGAGCATTCTCCATTTTTTTTAACTAGCTTGCTTTTTAAATTAATTTTATTTTTAAGGGATAATATACTATGATAATATGATAAAACAAAAACTAGCACATTGGAGTTGGACAAGATAAACTAACAGAAGGAAAGAGACCAAAAGAAGGCACAAGAATCAGAGACCTACTCTTTGGCACACTCAGAAATCCCATAAACCACTAAACTGGAAGCCACAACTCCATAATTCTTAAACTGGAGGGGTAAAAAAATTTTTAAAGAACTTTAGTCCACTGGATTTATTTTTAGCTAGTACTTGTGGAAATAGAGTTGACATACATAATGCTCTGTTGAAACATGCAGTAATGAAGGACTATAGTCCGTCCATGCTGTGCAGCAGCATGGAGCCAGTCAAAAGGGGATCTGAGTCTACTGAAGAGAAGACATGTCCACAGTGTTATGAGGGGGCTGGCTGAGAAGACACACAAAAGGTAATGAGAATAGTCTGTGCCTTAGAGGGCTTTGTGTCCTGGGTTCTTGATACAGGGTCTGTGTGTAGCTGAGAATGAC
>LZPO01046353.1:0-12710 GCA_001675575.1 Neotoma lepida
CAAAGTTTCTGACTGTCATTATGTGAATAATGGTTTAGGAAGGTAAATCTTTCAACTTTGCTATTATAACATTGAAAGGTGTGTGGAGGGGGAGTCAGAATGAATTTTAAAAATNTTATAATGTAGAAAAGTGAAGTTTAGTATAAAGTATTGTTTTCATTTGTCTTGTGTATTCTTTGCGTTTATTCTTCTCATACATTCTTATATGCTTGATATATGAATTTCTTCCAAAGTAAGACATAAGTAAATAAAATATTAAAACCAAATATCCCTTTATAAAACCTAATATTAGGAAATCATTGAGAGTAAATNTGCACTTCAACAGTTTATATTGTCTCAACAAGATGAGGGACAACCACAAACGAATACATAAAGATCCAAAGTTACAAGGAAGATGTTGAGCAAAGAGAGGGAACAGTTTGTGGGAGGGCCTGTGTGAATAAAAGCAAAAATATGTAACTGAGAGAAGGCATATGGGTCAATTTCTTACCTAAAAGTCCAATGGAAAGATAAGAGGATTTGTGAGACTTCTATAAAACATANCAATTAAATTTGACCTATACTCATTCTTTTCAGTATCTGAAAGAGTGTTTTTATAGACATTCTTGAGTTTTCTTATGTATTTGTAAAATAGCCTATTTTTAGGAAAGGAACATGCTCACTTTAGCACTAAAGTAAAAATAGTGAAGAGAAAATAAGAATAAAACAGTCAGTCCTGAAAACATGCAAACAGGTCACATCATATGGAATGAATAGGTTATATTAAGAATATATATGTACACATATAAGCACATACACAAACATATAGATGCGATAACAATGAAAGAAAAGGAAGCCATGAATTTGAAACAGAGCAGGGAAGGATATATGGGGAAGTTTGAAGGAAGAAGAGAGAAGAGAGAAATGTAATTAAATTATATTTTCAAAAATTAAAAAATAAACTTATAAATTCTGCAGAAANATGAGAGATAAAATGTAATCTATTCTTAATAATTTAAGTATATATCAATCAACATTTATAATTTTTTTGTTTTTCAATTTTAACAGGAGACATCAGCCTTGTTTTCTTTTNAAAAAGATATATTTTTATTTAAATGAAGCGCATGCTCATTCATCCCTGTGGTTTAGNGCATGTTCATGTAGTGCCCANTAAGGCCAGAAGAGGGTGCCCGATGCGCTGGAGCTAGAGTTAGAGGTAGTGATGAGTTGCCTCACAAGGATGCAAACAAATCCTTTTCCACTGAGTCATCTTTCCAGGCCCCAATCTTGTATTTCTGGAGTCTTTATTCTCAAACACACTTTGGAGACTGATGTACACTATATGTACTCTGTATTCTTTTAAATATATCACAGTGATACTTAAAATAATTGTGTTTCATAATCTATCTCATTTTGCCAACTATTAACATTACTGCAATATATGTGCTTGGATTACCCTGTATGTTAATATAAGGAGAAACCTAAGTTGCAAGAAGTTACAAGAGAGGGTGGATACCCAAATACCATAAATGCTAGCGAGCAAANGGCACTTTAGAAAAATGAAAAAGTCATTCCATCCACAGTTAAAAATATCCCAAGACTATTTGATAGTTTCCATGCAATTTTTTTAGGGTAGAGGCTTGAGAGATGGCTCAGCACTTCTGAGCACTTGAAGCTCTTACAGAAGACCTAACTGGTTTCTAGTATTAACGTGGAAGTCAATAACTGTCTGAAACTCCAGCTCCAGAGGATGTCTCACCTTCTTCTGGCCTCTGTGTGCCTAGCACGCATGTGTTAACAGACATACATGTAAGCCAAACACNCATATCCATACAACAAAAAAAATCATTAACAACAAACTGGAGAAGATGAAAAATATTCACTTATNCATTAGAACAATCTCATCATCGCATAAATCGCAATCCAAATTTTTAAATATGCAACTTTATATTATATAATATTGTAAGGTTTTAATCTGCTTTCCTTTTATAAACTTTATAAATTTACTTCTAATTAAATTAGTGAGACAATATCGACTGTGTGTACATGTCACTAAAATGTTAAACTTTCTATGGCTTCCCAGTCATAAATGGGCAGTATGTCCACCCTTAGCAGCCTTAACAGGCACTGGCCTAACAATCTAGGGTCACAGAGAGACTGAGATGTCATTTCATACTTGCTTACACTCTGAAGTCTATTTCTCCTTTTCCAAGTGTTTCTGAAGTTGCAATTCCTTGGCAGAAAAGATTTGCTTTAAGTATTATCCTCACGACATCTTTACAAAATCAGAACACTTGGAAAATAAAATGAGTTTCTGGATTACACCAGGATCTATCTTTTCTGTAACACACAGATCAAAATGACTTTACTAGTAAAAATACACCTTGAGTGTCACAGGTTGGGCGTCTCCAATACCCACCAGGTTTTACATCANTGGAGGCACCGCTGTTCACCTTGCTGCTCTCGTGATTATTAAGAAAATGGGATTTGTCAAAATGAGCAAACATCTGCTACCACACAGGGTCCCCCAAGCAAAGAGATGAACCAATTATTGTAGTTGGCTAAGGACCAGAGGGAAGATGAAAGGCAGAACAAAGGCGTGTTCCTCCCTTAATTCCATATCCACATTTAACAACACATCACATACTGGGCAGCAGTTGCTTATGCAAAACACAGGCTGCCTTTCTTTTGTTCTGAAACCTCATTTAACTGATGGCATTTCAACTGGGCTCTAATAAAATGCGCCTCACAACTGCCTTCTTCTGCCTGATTCAAANATTGTTTAACATTCCGCTCTGCCAGTAGCCCCTTTCTTCTTGTAAATTATTCTGGGTTTTAGGAAAGGTGGGCACATCCAAAATAGCACTGTGTTCAGCCAATGCACATGAACCTGAGTGTCTCAAGTGTGTCATAAAGATCATTCTGACTTCACAAGTCCATCAGTAACACCTTAACACTTTACTGCCATTATCTTACTCTTTTAATGTGCGCTACTACTTGCAGAGTTTGCATATTTCAGCATACTATTTCTATGCTAATATCTGAAGGATTCAATGTAATAGTATCAACTTGACGGAAATATATACCTGTTTTTTAATTCATTTTGTCAAGAATTTTTACCAAAAGGGCAGACATATGTCAAATAAATATCTAATGTTGAAAATGCCAAATAAAAAGATTTCAATAATTCCAATAAAAAGTGGAAATTTTTTTTTCGAGTATTGCTCATGAATAAATTCAGTATTTTACTACAAAGATGAAATATAAAGTTTAGGTGAGCTCTGGTAGCACACTTCCCCAGAATTCCTCATGGCAGGATGAAGTTGCTCCTCTAAGAGGAACAGTCTGTCCTAAACAGAGGCATGCTGCCGAAACAATAAGCAGAAGAATTTTCTTGTTTCCATTTTCTCATAGGCGAATATGTGAAGCCGTGTTCACTGTGGTAAACAACCAAGAGAGTAAAATTGAGGATAATTTTATTTCCATCGTAGTTGGAGTATTGCTCATTTCTAGGCACTCAATAGTGGCCATTCTTGTTTTCATCTGAACCAAATGGTGTATTTATCAGCTCTTAGGGAATTAAGAAACCNACTACTATGAGTTAGTTTTGCATTTGCTACCAGTTTCATCTAACAAGGAAAATAAAATATAGCATTATGTATATAAACATGCTAAAAAATAACAGAAAATATCTGAAGAGAATAGAGTTTTAAGCTTGAGAAGACAAAATATTTTGTGATTATAAACAGTACAGTGAGGTCTTTGTGATGTTGATGATGAATGGCTTGTTTTAGTTGGAAGTCACTTTCCACATCTTTATTCTCAGGGTATAAGCAATTTGAAAATGTCTTAGCTCAAAACTGTTGCTTAACTTGTCACCTGGTTTTCTTCCAACACACAGAAAGAACTAGAAGTCTTTCAGCAAATGGATTGTGTGCACCATCTGGCCATTTTGTACTGCGTAGTAAATTTTACACTAAAAATGTCTTTCTTCTCACACCAGAACATAGGAAATTTGCTGTCTTGCTTCAGCTGATGTATAACTTTAGTCTTGACTATCAGCTTTTGGCAGCTAAAATTAGGCAGACTCTAATTACATGCAACCTACAAATTAATTGAAAATCCACTTTACTAATGAGGGATTGTGATTTCTAAGATATAAACCCAACTTTACTGGGTTTAGAGATGTCTGCCTGTTTGCATCTTCAAATATATATAGCAGCACTGTAAATTTGAAATTTTGGTTTATGTGTTTGAAAAAGCTTTTATAAACTAACATATGCACATTTTATATCATTTTATGTGAACACATATGTGTTCGCTATATGTCAAAGCTAAACCTTTGAAAGTGTAACTTTTCAGTAAGGTATAAATTTATATTTAGTAATTTATGATATGCTCAGCACAGAAAATTGTCATGAAAAATATAAGAACCAAAATTAGGGTTAATCTCATCCAAATTGAATATGCGTTTGGAAAGTCTTGACAAAAGGATCCAAAGAAGAATGTATGAAAATTATGAAACTGGTCTAGAGGATTTAAGTACAGAAAATCACAGAAACCTTGAGATTANAAATTCTTATTGACTCAAATTACTAACTCCAATTATGTACTGCTTTCTCTTATATATTACTTAATTTAAGTAAAAATTAGAGAATTTTTTCCAGTGAAAGAATTTTAAAGTTTAAGGAAGCTACATTCCACTCAAAACAATAATTCCTAGATTTTTAAGAAGTTGGGCTGTTACCCATTTACTTCTTTGTTTTGCATAAGAAAAATAAAAAAACTTTCAAATCTAGCATATCCCACACAGAGATATTAATACCAACATCTATAACCTTGGAGCAAACCCAAGTAAGTCTAGCATTATCAACATGAATTGAATGCAAAATATCTTCTATACATGTCTATAGAATTAGTAAAAATCTAATTTGAAGGAAATGGCCCTGTCAAATGCTCATACTTTCTATTTCATCAAACTTTTAAGGATGAGCCTAAGAAAATGTGTATATTAAAAGTTGTTTATTCTGTAGGGATACATAAAATATTATCTAATAAATTCTTTTCTAATATACTAAGTACTGTAGTTATAACTTTGCTTTAAACATCATTTTAATTTATTGATATGGTTTCACATTATATTCTTCAAATACATAATAATTTACATTTACAATTCCTAAAGCATACTAGATCTTAGACTTATGACAAATAATTCATTGTAAAAAAAAAAAAAAGGCTTCCTTCTGTTGAAAATGAATGATGGCTCTCATCCCAATTTGTAGCTCCAAAAGGCTGCTTCTTACCTCTAGGTAGATAGAAAATAAAATCCAATACTGAAAACTTCAGATTCCTTCTTTAGCAAGATTTTATCAAAATACTAACTACAAAGGCATTAACTGAACTTGGCAAACCCTNCTTTCTAATTGAAGCAGAGAGCTGTAACCAGACTAAAGCCACTGCTCAGAGCAGAATGGCTGATGTTAAAGTCAGGTCTTGGAGTTACACTGGTCCCCCGCAGAAAGGAGACAACTGGAAACAGCTGGCACATGGGAAGAGCACATGATACCCACATAGCGCTACTTTTGGGGTTTTCTGAATTCTCTATCTATCTATCTATCATCTATCTATCTATCTATCTATCTATCTATCTATCTATCTATCTTAATTCTTTTCTTTCCTACACTTAAGTTCACTTTTTTTTCCCTTCTGCAAATATTCATGTATGTACATACATACACATATATGTAATACATATATACATATATATACAAATATATGCCATCCTTTTACACTCTTTCCCTAATAATGTGTGTCTGCAGAATATTATATATTCTATATATCCCCAAGTTGCAGGATGCATTTGGGGACAATATTTTGTATTAAATTCATACTTTTACAGAGTTATTTCAAATTTCAAGGGAGTCATGTCTATTCTTTCTTGTGATATTTCACAGCTGTTTTACACTGCTAGTTTTTCCAAATATAATTTCAACACTATAAATGCCTGTACCTGTAAGACAGTTTGCTAAGTTCAACACATCTCTCCAACAAATGGATTTATACTATTCTGTATTACAGAATTACAATTGCCAATAGGAAGCTAAGGAACTTCCTTAAACTACTTCAACACCTCGACAGGATGAAGTTAATCATGGTCTGAAACTAGGTTTTTGAAATGTTTTAAGTTTTATGTGAAATACTCACATTCAAGGTGAGCATCTGGCCAGCTAGTTAATCAGCTGGGTGGATGTGTTTAGGAATACCATGAAAACATTAGCAATCTCTACNATATGCTTTCAGCTGGGTGGGGCCAAATCTTTGTGTTCAGTGACCCTGGGGAAATTAAGCTGCTGCTGGTCCTGAATGCTAATTCAAAACCTAGGAGACAGTGACAGAAAGTTGGCAGCAATGTCAAGAGAAGTCATACTGAATGTGTGACCCTTTCATCATTGGATGGAAAATTGCTCCTGCTGAGCTCATGCTGCTGGAGGACAGGTAGAAGTGTTACACATATAGAGGAGTCAGTAATGGGTTTGTTTTAGATCCTGTCATGTTTTTATGAAACTTCCCATGGGGTCTCATCATAATGCAGCCCTGGATATACTTCCTATTTGATCTCACATGGCACTAATCTCCTCTGGACCAAATCCCGGTTCATATTTTTCAAAGCTGATGTTTTATTTACTTTTAAAGATACGCTTGTAGATTATTTTTTCCCAAATGTATAAGTCTGAGTGGATTTCCAACTTGAATATCTCTACATTCGATACACATTTGAACATTTTAAAAAATATAAGTGGCTAAAGATGTATAGAAAGTAAATGAGAAAAAAAATTAGTGACCAGCAAAAGAAAAATGAAGAGACTAAATCCTCTTGGAGAATAAGTGCACCCATTTTCTGTAAATACCCAGTGATAGACTAATTTGTCTAACTGAGAGATGACCATAGTGCAGGGTTAAATGTTAAAATGTTGAAGATAAATTTTCCACTGGTACTACAGTAACCTTTGGGGAAAATACCCACGGATTTTTCTGGAATACAAAGGATTTGCAGTCAGCATTCTTACTGTTGACATTGTTAAAAATATATATATAAATATGAAAGGCTTTTTTATGCATTAAACCAAATTTAGAAATTCTTATAAATTCAGACATGTTTTATGCCTCAGATTTTCTAGTCGCAGTTTTGTCTAAGAATCAGAAAGTAATACTTTCTTGATATTCCATAAATGCTTTTGCTTCTCAGAAAATGAAAAGAAACTTTGTATTAGACACAAGAATACTTTTATGAATAACATCTTGATAAGAAGCAAAAATCTTTTGGTTACTATAAAGAGAACAGAAAGATAAAATGATTTAGGAAACTGGTAACTATGTATTAAATCTCAGTAATTAAATCATACTCACATCTCATTCTCAACTGTTAGAAATATGGTATATTCCAACTCAGAAGCCAAGTAGTAGTACACATGAGTATAGATAAAATATAGACAACAACTGGATATCTTACACTTAACAGGTAAACACAATTTCAGATTGTCAGAACTAATGGATCTGGAAGTTTATCCTCTCATACATTCATGATATATCACAGATACTGCACAGTATATACCCTGGGCATTTTTAAAAAAGCAGAAATGGGAAATATGAGCTTTTCCTGTTTTTCTCCCCTGAAACCAGCTCTAAACACTTTCTCTGATTCTCACATGAAGCATGTTGGAAGACATATGCCTTGTACCTGGAAGGATGGCATGTCAAAGAGACACAGAAAAATATGAATGAAGAGATCTTAGCAGATCCCACTGGATAGTGTCCACTGTGTTCCACCATCCCCCTGAATGGATGTCCTGTCCCTATCAAGCATGAANGTAAAAGTGCACAGGCAACCCTGCCTCTTAAGCTCTTCATTTCTGAAGGTCACATGCCATGATCAACTGATACAACCCAAAAAGTATGCTTTTCCTCTTGATAACCTGCCTTTTGCTGTTAAGTCCCTCAGCAAAGAGTCTAGCAATAGATTAAAAACAAAAACAAAATCTGTTCTCTACGCTGACAATCCAGAAAGCAAAGGAAGTCAACTTCCTACAATACATAGTGTGATTTGACGTAGTCCATCTTAGACATAAAATCCAGAAACTCTCAGTCTGAAAACATGCTTAGAACTTTTGTGATTTGATTGTTGATTGTGGTTAGAAAGAGTTTCCCAAGTTCTTATAGGAAAAGAAATCAGCGAGTCACAGCCAGAGCCCAGGAGAGTGTAAGGGATGTGGTGGGGAATGAAAATGCTAATGGAGTTTGTTTTTCATTATGTAAAATTCTATGTTTTGTTATTGAATTTGTTCTTTGATGATTTCATATATGTATATAGTGGTTTCTGGTTCCTCTCACTTTCCATTGTCCCCTATTGTCCGTCCACTCTCATCAGCTCCCCCTCCAACCCTTCTTACAAGTCCATTTTTCTCTGTGACATTTTGTTTTGTTTGATTGTAGCAATGGACTTCACAACTTTGATCATATTTAAAGCTATTGGAATGATGCCTGAAATGGGGGAACTCGAATTATCTCTGAAAATATCTTTTTTATATACAAGAATTTTAATTAGCAACACAGTTCCTAAAAGTTTTTCCCCTTGTGCATATCACATTGTGGCTACTATAACTGGGTAGCATGGGCTGTGCAAGTCCTACACTTTCAGCTTTTCCCCAGGATTTCCAAGAAGTTGAATCACCTCATTCAGAAAGCTATAATCACTAAATATACCTTTCTTTGTTAAAAAGCAAAGTTTACATTAAGCCAGCATGAATAGAAATTAGAAACAATACGATGTGCAGTAAGCAGTGATTCTAAATGCTGCGGATGGACTGTAATATCTTTTAATTTCCTCTTACTTCCCTAATTTCAGCACTATACTGAAAACCAAGAAGGCTATTTATAAAAAATAGAGGGATGGAATTAAAAAATATTAACACAAAATATTTTTTATATTTTGAGTACAGAATGATACATCAGAACAGTTATACAATGTTTACATATTACGATAATCAGTATCACCATCCCATTGCCTTTTCTTTATTCTCAGAGACCTGAAGGTCCTCTCTTCTCACTTCTCATAAAGTGGACAGTGTATTTGTGTGAACCANAGACATCCTACTGTTCCNTGGAATGCTAGAATTTATTCTGATCTATTTGCCTTTTCACACTGTTTTCCATCCTTCTTTCCCTCATCTCTTTTTTGTTCTATGGTAGCTACTATTCTGTTCTCTTCGACTTTAAAACAAACTTTTGCTTCCACATGTGAAGGACAACATGCAGTTTGTCTTTCTGTATCTAACTTGTTTCACTCCACATCTATCATCCAGTTCCATCTATTTTGATGTAAATGGTGGGATTTTATGTCAGGGCCCAGTGTTGGTGTTCAGCCCCACGCTATGGAAGGGTCCTTTGAAGGGGGAGTGAAGAATGGAGAAACAATAGGAAGAAATATAGAAGTAGATAGAGAGAAAGACAGAGACACAGGATAGCTTAGGGAGGGTCCTGGGTCAATATCCAGCAGCCTCAAATTTATTTCTAATGGGCTTTTTATATACTAGCAAGGGAAGAGGCAAAAGATATCCCCATTTTGAGATCAAAGCACAATGAAAAATCAAGTGTAGACCTTTCAAAACACCTGGTAAACATGCCTCATGGCAAAGCATCTTGTGATTAGGCCGTGAAGTATAAGATATCTGGTAACTATGCCTTTGCACCCTATTATACAGCCTTGGAGAGCAACATAAACTCTGACTCCCTGGCTTTTAATCAAACCANAATTTTGAATCTTTGTGGGCTCCCATAATTTTATTCTTATGACTAAATATTATTCCATTAATTATATGCACTACATTTTCTTCATCCATTCATCCATTAATGGACATACTTTNATTGGTTCCAAACTTTATTTTTAAAATTGAGTGAAGTTTATATATTTTTACTTCAATGTAGGTGAATGTTTTGTCTGGGTCCTGCTAGGCCCCATGCGGTCCAGCCCATCCAGTGGTCCCGCAGCCACTTATAAATTAATAACTCAAAAGCTTATATTAATTACAACCGTTTGGCCATTAGCTCAGGCATATTACTGACTAGCTCTTATACTTAAATTCAGCCCATTTTTATTAATCTATGTTTTGCCACGTATTCTGTGGCTTTACCGGTCTACAGGCATGTTGTTCCTTCCACGGCGGCTGGTGTCTCCTGACTCAGCCTTCCTCTTCCCAGAATTTTCCTTGTTTGTTTATCCCGCCTATACTTCCTGCCTGGCTACTGGCCAATCAGCATTTTATTTATCAATCAATCAGAGCAACACATATTCANAGCATACAGAACAATATCTCCATCTCTTCAAAGATTTTTTTTCTCATGAGATAAATTTAGCTTTAAAAATCTGAAAAATCCCTTGCATTCAAAGCAAATGCTTGCAGCAGGAATCATGCATTTAATATCATCACTAGAGAGACTGAGGCAGGGGGATTGCCTTAAGTTCAAGGCTAGAATGAGCTGCATCATGAATTCAGAGCCAGTTGGTGCTACAGAATGAGACAATGAGGGCTTATCTCAAGATATTGAAACCATACAGAATAAAAAAAAAATGTTTTCTATTTTAGTTAATAATGAGATGACCTCACTTAAAACATGATAACATACACTTGTCTTAATTTATTTTATAACCATAAAATAGAAGCAGCAATATGTGGAAGTGGAATTATTTACATGACTTTCATTTTCACTAATTTAACTCTTAGAACCATGGAAAGGTTGTTTTAAATTTATCCCTACAGAATTACCTATTTTTCATCTACAAAATTTTCATTTTGTATTCACCACTAACATATTTTCAAAGATCTTATTTTGAACTTATTTTGGACAATTATTAACCTTTTTTTATATGAATGAAAGGTTTTATAGATACACATACATATACACATATATGTATATATATAAACATGTGTGTGTGTGTGTGTGTGTGTGTGTGTGTGTGTGTGTGTGTGTGTGAAATACCTATGGAGGAAACTGAAGATTCTCTGCCAAGTATGTATCTCCAAGTACAGGAACTTGAAGATTGTAAGCCTAACTTTCCTCTTTTTTAAATAAACTGTCCATGTGGTGGTTTGAATAAGAATGGCCCCCACAGGCCCACAGACTTCAATACTTAATCATTAGGGAGTAGTGCTATTTGATAGTCATTAGGAGATGTGGCATTGTTGGAGGAGGTATGACCTTGTTGGAGGAATTGTGTCACTGTGGATGGGCTTTGGGTTTTCAAATGCACAAGCCTGGCCCAGTGTCTCTTTCTTCCTGCTGCCTGCTGATCTGGATGTAGAACTGTCACTTACCTCTCCAGCACCCTGATTGCTTTCCTGCCACCATGCTTCGCACCATGAAGACAATGAACTAAACCTCTGAACTCTAAGCAAGCCTCAATTGAATGCTTTCTTTATAATAGTTGTCATAGTCATGGTGTCTCTTCTCAGCAATAGAACTTTAACAAAGACAGTACATGAAATTCCTACAGATCTCTGAAATTCAGTTAGCTCTACCTGAATATCCAACTTGTATTAATTAAAGGCATTAGGGTATTCTTTTTTTCTATATTTGTATATAATATAATTGTTGTGGACTCCAATAAATTGTTGACCACACTCACGGTTATTTGTTTACCCAGAGACCATAGAGATGGAATGATAATGACAAGGCGGAGTATTAAATCCAGGTCATGAGCAGCACTCAAGTAAACACTCTAGTGCCCCCAGGTGTCCTGACAGAAGATAGCTAGTACAAGAATAGAATAAGAAATGGTGGCTTGTGTTGTATTCCCTAAACTCACTACTATGTAATAATGCTTGATGTGCTTTTTAATGAGCCCAAGGTCCTAGTTGCTTCTGGATCCCTGTATATAGAAAAGAGTTGTATCTATTAGTTTCCNGGACTTCTCTACAAAATTCCTCAAACTGAATGAATCAAGCAACAGAAAGGAATTGGTTCTTATTTCTGAAGTGAAAATTTGAAATCATGGTGGTGGCAGAAACTCCTTTCCTAAACCATGAATAATTATTAATTGTTGAGAATGAAGAACTGTTCTGAGTTCCCATGTTATTATTATATCCACAAGTTTTTCCTTATTGAAGGGAATTATTGGTTGTCTTAGATTTTCCCCAAGAAATGTAAAGTAGAAAATACATAACATGGTGATTCAAAATGACCAAGAATTCATCTTATCTCTACCACTTTAATTTCCCAAAAGCGATGGATGCAGTTTTTCACAGGAGCTGACTTCTTGTGATCTTTTCATCCTCAGTTCCTTCATTTATCACTCATGAGGAGTTTTTTTGCCCCAACTTTGGTGACACATCTATGATATCTCACATCACGTTTACTGGGGCCTTATATAGAGTCTCAGATAGTAAATGGATTATTCTTCCCATTTAATATTCTTCTCATCATTATGACTACATGAAAGGATTGGAACAAGAGCTTTCATCTCATGGTATAAAACAAAGATATTCAGTTTTATCTGTTGCTAACTCATGTGTTTGTCCTGTCCCCCAAGTAAGCAATGATGGATTTCATATGTTTTCCTTTTTTTTTGTTTGTTTTTTAAGACAGGGTTTCTTTGTGTAGTTTTGGCACCTTTCCTGGAACTCACTTGGTAGCCCAGGCTGGCCTCAAACTCACAGAGATCCGCCTGCCTCTGCCTC
>LZPO01046354.1:0-12694 GCA_001675575.1 Neotoma lepida
AGGAGAAAAAGATGGAATGGGGAGCTCATGAGTTTGCCCATTGAATATTAAGTGACATTCTTAAATTTTCTACTCAGATTAGGTAAAAAAATCAGTTAAAGAGGGAGCCCCTTTAGAAGTTTGTGTCTTGAAATAATTTAACATGTTTTTCTCTTATTGATCTTTTATGGTTTTTNTTGTTTTAGATTCTTTTTGAGGCAATCTTTTGTAGCCCAGGCTGGCCAAAATTAGGAACATTTCACTATACCTATTGCAAACTAGTTTCTTAGATATGTTTTTTGAACTTATATTTATATATTTTAATTGTTTAGCTTTCAGGATCCTCATCAATAAATGAATGCATTTCTGTTAAAGGAAGAATTTATTCCATATTAAAACAGATAGGCAGTGGAGGTTCGAGTAAGGTAAGTAACAAATGAATAAAACTATTCTGTCTTTTCAAGTATGGGAGCTGTTTGATCTTCTGGAAGTCCTTGTTTCCCTGGAGCCAGAACAGCTGCCTCGTAGCTTCCCCTCCTTCTTCCTGTAAAATCACTTACCCTCTTTAGACCTGCAGCTGGAGCCAGTCTCATGCCTTTTCTCCAGTGTCCTGTGCTTTCCTTCTGTGTCACGTTAACATTGGCTTGCGGTGGCCAATTTTATAGCTAAATGAAATCTCATTATGTGTATATATTTTTCATTATCCATTCAATTGTGGATGAACATTTAGGCTGGTTTCATTTCTTGCTTTTGTGACTAGACTGGCAATTAGCATGGATATACAAATGTCTGTGTTGTAGGATATGGAGTCCTTTGAGTATGTGCCTACAAATGATGTAGCTGGGCCATATTAAGAACGCTCCATACTGACTTTCATAATGGCTTTACCAGCAGTGAATAAGGGTTCCTCTTTCCCCACATCCTCACCAACATTTGTTGTCAGATTTCTTGATAATATCTATTCTGACTGGGATGAAGCAGTATCTCAAAGTAGTTTTAATATGTGTTTCCTAGGGCTTGATTTCTTATTTCCTATAGCTTTGAGGTGCATCATTAGATTGTTGAGCTCTAATTTTCATTTTTATTATTTATTTATTTATCTTGANTTTTCAAGACAGGGTTTCTGTGTGTAGCTCTGGCTGCCCTGGAACTAGATTTGTAGACCAGGCTGGCCTTGAACTCGCAGAGATCCACCTGCCTCTGCCTCCCTAGTGCTGTGATTAAAGGCGTGCGCCACCATTGCTGGGCTGAGCTCTATTTTTTTTTTAATATGAGCATGTGTATAGTTAAAATTCTTGTTTTATGACTGTCTTGGCTGTATCTCAGGATTCTGGTAGGTTGTATTCTCATTTTCATTTGACTCTAGGAATTTTTTTTAGTTTCTTTAATTCTTCAATGACCCATTGTTCATTTGAAAATATATTGTTTAGTCTCCAAGTATTTTTGTAGTTTCTCTTGTTAGTATTTCTATTTTTATCCTGGTGTGATACAAGGAGTAACCAGTCTATCTCCTTTGTTACGGTTTGCTGACTGGTACATGATGTGGTCAGTTTGGGAGGTTACATGTGCCGAGACTATGATTCTGGATTTGTTGGGCAGAATGTTCTATATTATGCAATTGATCTATGGTAGAATTTAGCTCTTGAATTTGTTTATTTTTAGCTTGGGGGAGCTACCTAATTACAAGATTAAGGTATTAAAGACTCCCACTATTAATGTGTCAGGACCCATGTGGCCTTTTATGTCTTTTAGTGTTTGTTTTATGAAATTGGCACCAATATTCATCCCATAATTGTTTACAAATGTTATATTTCTTGAAGAATTGTTTCTTTTATTAACATGTAACAACCTCTTTATTTCTTCTGATTAGTTTTGGTTTGAAGTCTACTTTATCAGATATAAGAATAGCTATATCTGCTTGTTTATACTTACGTTTGCTTGGTACTTTGATTTCTGTCCTTCAATACTGAGGGGTTTTGAGTTTTTTGTTTGTTTGATGTCTTTATTCACTGCATGTGTTTCTTATAGACAAAAAATAATTGATTCTTGTTTTTCAGTCAGTCTGCTTTTTTATTGATAAGTTGAGGCTATTTTCATGTAAGGTTATTATTGAAAGGGACTTACCATTTCTTAAGAATTTGTTAGGTGATGTTCTGGTTGACAGAATTTTAGGCGCTTGCTGGTTTACTGTGTTAGACACTGTTGATTCTCTCCCGGCCCTTCTTTTAATCAATGTTGCTTCCACAGAGTGTGTATTTTCATATGTTCTCTTGGAGAAAGCTGTGTTAGTTCTTTTTCTGTTGTTGTGATAAACCCCCATAACCAAGACAACTTAGAGAGGGTTTAATTTGGCTGACTGTTCTGGAGGGAGACGAGTCCATGGTGTCATAAGTATGACCAACAGCAAACATGGAGGCAGGAATAGGAAGCAGAGAGCTCACATGAACCTCACACACAAAACAGAGAGGGCAGACTGGCAGTGGGGTGAAGCCTTAACCTCTCAAAGCCTGTCCAGTGGCATAGCTACTCCAGCAGGGCCATGCCACCTAAACCTTCCCAAGCATCACCACAAACTGGGGATTGTCTGTTCAAATGCTACTAAGGACATTGATTATTCAAACTACTACTTCTTTCCTATATAATGCTTCCTGTAAAAATTTTTTCTGCAGTGCTGGCTTGGTTTTATGAGTTGCATTAATTTGTGTTTGTCTTAAAATATCCTTATTTCCCCACCAATTTCGAAGAGTAACTTTTCAGGGTATAGCATTCTTGGTTCTTAGTTGCTCCAGGGCTTGAAATATGTCATTTTAAACTTGTCTGGATTTTAGGATTGCAGATGACACGGATTGCTCTGTGACCCCTGCCTCATGTGTAAATTGGCATTTTGCCTGTGCTGCTTTTTAGGTTGTTTCTTTGCTTTGTGTTGTGACATCTTGACTATGACATATCATGGAACATTCTGTGCTTCTTCTAGTTGGATATCTACTTCTTTCTCCAGCTTTGGGGCGTTTCCTGCTATAATTTCATTTGTCTACTCTTTTCGAATTTATCACAGATCTTTTTTCTGCTCTATGAATTCTCAAGTTTGGCTTCTTGGACTAGGAGTATTGCCTGGGTGCATTAAGTGCCTTTTTTTTTAATGTATGTCTGAGTGTATTGTGGTCTCAGCTTTGCCCTCCATCCCCAAAATTTGTTCTTCTGCTAATCTTGTTTAGTAATGATACTTTTTGGTGCAATTTTTATTTGACTGAACGTTCGTTCTCATTATTTGTTTGGTTCCTTTTCAATGATTCAGTTTCCATGTTAATTTTTTTTCATATTTTGCACTTTCTCCTCCACTTTACTGTTTTGTTCACTTTGGAGATTGTCTTTTCAGGGTCTTGGATTGATTTCCTTAGACCATGCACATGTTTGAGTCTTTTATCTGGTCATTAATTTATTCATTTAAGAAGTGGGGCTCTGAATTCTTTCAGTCTCAGTGATTTCGTTTTCTTCTGGGACTGCTTGGAGCCCAGGGCTCTGTTCTTATTTGCCTGACTAAGGAGGAAAGCATTGGGAGTGCTGTCTTTACAACCATGAGTCTCACCCCACTGCAGTCACTTCTCTGCCTTTGTCACTCACCAAGAGAGCCACCCTCAGGATCATTCAGGCTTCCATATTTTTGTACAAACTGGTTCTGTGCTTTGATTTTTTTTAGGTTTCTTAGTAGACAGTTAGGGTTTGTTTTTATTGTAGTTGTCATTGACGAGCACACTTGTGTTTATTCTCTCACACTGACCCATCTTTTCAGTCTTCCTCACATCCCTGAACCTTAGGGACGATGCCTCAGGACCTAGGCTTTGATCACTTTTCTTCTCTCTGAACTCAAGCTTCCTTTGATGTTTTCTTCCAGTGTTGTGATTTTAAATGCTGTGTTTATGCTTACAGTTTCCAAACTGGTATTTCCAGTTCAGTCCTCTCATTTCCAGACTAACTTTCCAAACTTGACTGCTCAGCATCTCTTCTTGGTTACCAGGTGTTTAAGACGGATGTGTAAACACTTGCTCTCTAGTTTTTCCAGTTGTAGTAAATAACAACTCCATTCTTAGAATTACTTGGCTACAAACCTATTGGCTGCTCTTATTCTCATACACATTTAGCTGGTCAGCAAGCCTTGCTGTTCTACCTACCTCTTGAGTAGCTTCAAAATCTATTTTTTTATTAGTGTTGTTAATCTGAAGCAGCTATTATCTTTACTTAGTTTATTACAATAAATAATAAGCTCACTTAGTCTTTGTTCTTCTGATCTGGTCTTTATTTTTTTCTCCCTCCCTCCTTTTCTTCCAANGTGTCTTGCTTTATTTATAACCCAGCTAGCCTTGAATTTATAGCAGTTCTTCTGCCTCAGCCTCCCAAATGCTGGGATACAGGCGTGTATCACTAGCCCATCTCTGTCCTCATGTCTTTGTTTGTGTCCTCTTGGCCAAGGACACAAGGAGTACTTGATCACACTCTTAACACTGTAACTCCTACCTTCCAATCACCAATATTCTCCATTTTCCTCTCTCTTTTTACTCTAGTTTTCTTTTTTCTTTCTTTTTTCCTTCTTTTTTTAAGGCTGGTATCTAACCCAGAGATCAGTCTGCCTCTGCCTCCTAAGTGCTGAGATTAAAGATGCGTGTAACCATGCCTAGCCGTAGCTTCCCTATTAACTATATGCTGTGAGTAGTTGATCTGTTGTTTGTGCCCCACCCTGTCCTCACTATCAAGATGGCAATGTTTGACTGCTCAGTGATGTTAGGTCTGATGCCTACAACTGAATAGGGGCATCATTCGTTTGTTGAATGTTCCTCCTTGGCTATTAGGCTATTCTATACTATAGTGGTACAAGAAACAGGGCTATTGGGCTTACTTTAAGTTTTACTGTAGTTCTCTAAGCCAGCTAACAATAATGAATCTTGTTTCAGGGCACTCATCTATAATCCCAACACCTGGCAGGCTGAGGCAAGAAGATTTGCCTGGGCTGCAAACATAAAATATGTAGGCTGGGGGTGTGCTCATATGTACTTAGCATTTGCAAGGCCCTGGGTTTAATCCCCAACATCAAAACCATAGGCAAAAAAACAAAACAAATAAAGTGTATATTACCACATGTAGCAAGTCTTCCAATATTTTCCTTTTCATGTTCTCTTTATCAAATTTTGAGTTGGGGTAAGAAAGTAGTTGAATAGGAATGGTAGGAAAGAGAGGATGCCTTTTGGGAAGCAGACCAGCAGGAGGGGGACAGGAGAGAGAAGTGAAGGGGGAAGAGTACATAGGAACTGGCATAGTGAAACCCCTTACTTTGTNCGTTCTTTTTAGAACAACTGGTATTGAAGAAGAGGAAGCTCCACTCTGGACCTGGTGGGCCTTCTTATGTGTGCAGTTTCAGCCCTTGAGCCTCACATACATTTAGGCTCATTCATCCCCGGTATCTATGGGGTAGTCACAGTTAAATGACACGCTTTTCAGTGCAAGTGAATACATATTCATTATAGGCACTGTGTTTTGTATTTGAATTACCCAAGTCTCGAGGCACCACTGCAGCAATGTATGTGCTGGAAGTGGTACACTCACGTGCTTGCCTCTTTCAGAATGTTCTTTGTCCTACTGGTGTTTTCATAGATTGACTCATGAGAACATATTGTTCCTGCCTACCTAACTGAAAATGTGACTTACTCTACTTTCCACAAATGAATAAAATAATGGCTTACAATTACTGTATTTTTAAAAGTATTCTCTATCAAAGAAATGAACTTGTTGATATTAGGCACAATGAGAAAAGAAAGGAAAAAAACCACTGTCTAAAAAATGATTGTCTGCACAGCCTTAGTCATCTTTATCATTTCTGAGTGTCTTTCCCTCAGTGTTATTTCCCTGGATGAGCATCCCAAGAGCTTTGTGAACATAGCAGCAGATTTAAGTTGCTTTTCTTAGATGGTGATGTGGAAAACTAGGCGTTTGTACAGTTGTTATTTGAATGTCTGTTGTCACGGGCTGAAAATGGGCATTTACTCTCTCTTCACTGCTGTTTTTTACTTCTACATTCAAAAAGGCCCAGAATCTTTCAGTTGTTCTTGTCGGTATTTCTTTCAGAATGTTCTCAGTCTAAAATTGTTAGTCTAAAATTGAAAAGCATTGTGATGGTTTATAGAGGGAGAGTGTGTCCTAAACGTTTTGCTTTCCTTGCAGGTGTTTCAGGTATTGAATGAAAAGAAGCAGATATATGCTATCAAATATGTGAACCTGGAAGATGCAGATAACCAAACTATTGACAGCTACCGGAATGAGATAGCTTATTTGAACAAACTACAGCAACACAGTGATAAGATCATCCGACTCTATGATTAGTATGGAGCCATTTTTATTTTTAAAAGAAAACTTTGTTTTTGCCGTAATTCTTAGGCAAACTGTAAAACCTTATTGATTTAATGTAGGCAATTATTGTTTTGTTGCTTCTGTTCATTTTTAATTGCAGTGAAATCACAGAGCGGTACATCTACATGGTAATGGAATGTGGAAACATTGACCTGAATAGTTGGCTTAAAAAGAAAAAATCCATCAATCCATGGGAACGCAAGAGCTACTGGAAAAACATGTTGGAGGCAGTACACACAATCCATCAGCATGGTTATTTTAAAATCTCTTCATATATGTAAAGTTAAAATAGTTGTTAATTGTGTCATTTTAGAAAAATACTCATATTTTATCAGTTCCTACCTTTAATAATTAACCGGAAGTTCATTTAGAGATGAAGAAACAAACCCATTTCTTAAGACTGGTTACGCACAGATACAGAATACAAACTTAAATCCACACATGTGCAGTGTAGCTTTATCTGCCTCAGTATTAACTGGTGGTTCTTACTTTCAAGTCCTTGGACTGTAGTAGGTCCTAGACTGAGGATCAGGGCATCCTCAAAATAAGAGAGTGATGGTCAGTACTTCAGTCTCCAAAGAAGTCTCTGTTTTCTTGTGTCAGAGTTGGTTTTTTGTTCTTGGTTTTTTTTTGTTGTTGTTGTTGTTGTTTTTTTAATGTGTTCTTAGTTCTTAGTTTTCAGAGCATTTCTCTGCCCTTTACCTTGTCTTTAAAACAAACGTGTTCAATTTAATGTGTTTCCTCTGCTTCTCTTTTTACAAACTAAAAATTATTAGTGAGTGATTAGGACTCTTGAGTGGTGTGGTTATCTTCCTGCCTGGCAGTGATTGGTGATGCTCTCCTGGGCAGTGTGCAGCAGTGTTCTAGCACACACGGACAGCCAAGATGCCTAGCTGCAGCTCTTCCTTACTTTAGGACTAGGCCCTGTAACCTTGAACAGTTCACTTAAATTCAAATTACAGTAGTATCCTCATCCTTACAATGAGGATAATGGTACTTACTCATTTGCTCAGCATTGCTAACAGGTCCAAAGTCTTCATTACAAGTGACAAATTTAGAGTGGCTCTTGGCACACCCCATTTGCTAAGAAGGTATAGAATGTGTAATAAATGAATATTAATGTGCTGACTAGTTAAAAGAATCAGCTTGACTTGATTGTGAAGTCTCTGTCCATAGAATGTTTTACTTTGTCTAATGTAATGGATTTTATTTTGAAGGCATTGTTCATAGTGATCTGAAGCCTGCTAACTTTCTAATAGTTGATGGAATGCTAAAACTCATTGATTTTGGGATTGCAAACCAAATGCAGCCAGATACAACAAGCATTGTTAAAGATTCTCAGGTAGGACACCTTTTTGCTGGTTTTGGTTGTGTTTTAGTGTTTTGAACCAGGGTTTCACATAACTTAGAATGGCCTTATGTTCTGTATCAGTGGCCAGCCTTCATTTCCTCATCTTGCTGCCTATGCCTCCCAGGTGTGGGATTACAAGTATGATCTTTTTAGAACTTTTAGTGGTGGCTGGTTACTAAGGTTTAATTCCTTTTTAATCTGGTATTTTGCCATTATTATATTTTTTTACTGGCCATGTTCTTCAAAAAAATTGAAGTCTTTTAAAAAGACTAGAAAATATGATTATAAATGATTCAAAACCATTATTTAGAAAAGCGCGGTTCAAAATCAGACAAATATATCAAGGAATTTTGAATGATTTTCTCGTAGCTNAGGCGTAGTAAAGAGGAATTGCAGCTGCATGGTCTCCGTTGTCCTGTTTCTTTTCTTGGGGGGAGATTTTTAATGGAGCCTTATTAGAAATACTGAAACATTCCACTCAGCTACGTTAAAAAAGAATGACTTTATTATTTGTGTGTGTGTGTGGGGGGGTGGTGCTCGGTCAAGTGCAAGCATGGTACTGTGCATGTGGAGGTCAGGATAGCTTTGGTGAAGCAGTTCTCTTTCCATGGTTGTTCTGGGAACCAACGTCAGGTTGTCAGGTTTGTGCAGCAAGCTCATCTTTGCAGCCCCAGCTGTATTCTTGTCATAAGATCTGCAATAGCAAATGTAATGAAGCTGTTTCATAAATAAAGTAGTGACATGAAACTAGAGCATCTTGGCTGGACCTAACCCGCTGTATCCATGAATGCAGATTTCTGATGTAGGTCTGTCAATTCTTGAAGCAAAATCAGACTTTGTAAGGAAGAATGATTGGATAGCNTGTACTTAAAATAATTCTACTTGACAGTCAGTCATTACTTTTTTGTATCACAAGTACAGGTGAACATTGATTTGTAGATAGCTTGAAGTTATCTATGGCAAGATCCTACCATTCAGGCATTTTTTGTTCTTAGAACTAAAGCAATGGTTCTTAAACTTCCTAATGCTGCAACCTTTTAATACAGTTCCTCATGTTGTGGTGACCCCCAACCGCAACTTTATATTTGCTGTTTTTATGAATTATAATGTAGATATGTGACCCCTGGGAAAGGGTCTTCAACCCCCAAAGGGGTTGAGACTCACAGTTTGAGAACTGCTGAACTAAAGGATTATGCTGTACCATTTCTGACTGTAGAAACTCTTATATGATTTAGTTTTCTGGCCCATTTCAGTCTGTACATGGGGCCAAAGAGTATTGGGAAGATACAGCTAGCTGGTTCTTTTTATTTATATATTAATTTGTTGGTTGGTTTATTGAAGGGTTTATTGAAGGATGTTGGATTTATTTGAACATGGAAGTGAATATAGTTAAATCCCTCAGAATTCAGAATTAGCCTAGACAGTTGTAAAGGCAGATTATACTAGTTCCCCAACACATTATAGACAAAGCACAGCTTTCGGAGATGAGCCAATTCATTCTCAATGTGACTCATTTTGTTGTATGTTGTGATGTGTTCTTACATATATTTTTATATTGTTGGAGTTATTTGGATTTTTCAAGTCTGTCACTTACATCACTAGTTATCCACTTTTCCAAGAGTCAATCTGACATTTATGTATTTACAAATCTTGAAAGATGTTTTCACCAATTTCTCTGTTTTCTGTGATTTGACAAATAGGTTGGCACAGTTAATTACATGCCTCCAGAAGCAATCAGAGACATGTCTTCTTCAAGAGAAAATGGGAAAGTCAAGACCAAGGTACTGGAAATAGCTTACTCAACCTGGTACCAGTGAACTGCATCTTTTGTAAATTGTTTTGGGACTCATTTCCACCATTTTTAAAATTTATTTTTTTATGTGTGTGTGGTTGTTTTGCCTACATAAATGTCTGTTCACTACATACATGTATGCAGTGTTCTTGGAGGCCAGAGGAGGCCATTGCATTCCCTGAGGCTGGAGTTAGAAAGGTTGTGAGCTGTGGGATGGATGTTAGGAATGGAGCCCAGGTCCTCTGGAGGAGCTGCCTGTGCTCCTGACCACTGAGCCGTCTCTCCAACACCAGCTTGAGACTGTTCTTTATTGACTTGAGCTTGTCCTTCCATGCTATTCTTTTGTAAGGTGGCTCCTCACTGCTCGTGTAAAGCAGACCTGGGGAGAGCTTGGGAAGGTTGAAGTTTTGAGCGGTTTTTGTTGTTGTTGTTTTGTTTTTGTTTTGGGGGGCGTTTTGTTTGTTTGTTTTATTTTTGTTTTTTTGAGACAGGGTTTCTCTGTATATCCCTGGCTGTCCTGACTGACCAGGCTGTAGACCAGGCTGGCCTCGAACTCACAGAGATCCACCTGCTCTGCCTCCTGAGTGGTGGGATTAAAGGCATGCGCCACTACCGCCCGGCCTGAAGTTTTTAAATTAAAGGCAATTTTAACAAATACCTCTGATTTAGACACCAGAAATGATAATCCTTAATATCCTTTGGAGTCTTTTTTGTTTGTTTCCTTTCTATTTTTTTACATTTATTGTTTTGGTAGTACTGGGGATTAAAACTCGAGTCTTGTGCATTTTAATAATCATTTATTTACTTGTGAATTCTACAGTTCCAAATTTAACAGGGTATATAAAATTTCCTAGCCTACGGGTGGCACCTTTCTTTATTTCAGTCTTGGTGAGTGCCTCCTTGATGTCCCTTGTCAGAGGCCCATTCTCTGTTCAGGCTCCCAGGCTGGTCTTTCTTTCACTGTGCCAGTGTTTGCAAGTGTACATACTTGGGTCCCAGCAACCGTCATATCCAATAACCCTGCTTCTTCTTCCGTGGTGACAGAACTTACCTGGTTTTCCTTTTGTGGTTGGACTTGGGAATAATGTTTATTTTAAAAGAAAGAGTAACTGAGAAAGAGAGTTTTCCGTTCAGCATCTGACTCACTGCTGCATACGTTTGCTTTTCTTCCCTAGAAAACTGTGCATTTTAGNTAGTTATTCAAAGAACTTACATAAAGTCTGTTTACATGTCCATGTCTATGTCAGTCCAAATATATATGGGGCGTGTGTATGTGTGTACATTTATGTTCTGAGTGTGGGTACATTTGTACCATAGCTCATATATAGATGGCACAGGGCAACTTTGGGTATCCATTCTTCCCACCCATCTTGGACATAGTCTTTTTGTTGTTGTATGCTGATGTATACAGCAAGCTAGCTGACCCTCAAGCTTTGGGGGTTTCTTTTGACTCCCACTCCCCNTCTCTCCCTGGGTTGTCATGCCGGACTTTACAGGGTTCTGGGAATCTCAGCTCAGGTCCTCATGCTTGTGCAGCAAGTGTTTTCCCACTGAGCCATTTCCCCAGCCCAACCTGCACAAAACCTTGCTGAATATTTTGTCTTATAAAGCTGTTTTCATAATTGTTTGCCTTCTGATTTCTCTGATTTATATTTGCTGCTTTTTGATTAAGTTTTCTTTAGACTTTCCATGGTTTTCTTGAACTTAAAAAAACTGATATTAATCTTATTCACAACTTCTATTTCACTTTGCTTTCCAGTTTGTGTTTTTGTCTTTGTTAGGTGTTTGATTATTTGTGCTTTTGTATGTACTCTGTTTTTGTTGTTGTTGTTTGTTTTGTTTTGTTTTGCTTTGATTTTTTGCTTGAAGGCAGGGTCTAACTTTGAACCCTTGACTGGCCTTGAACTTGGGGCTAGTCTCCTTCATTGGCTTCCTGTAGTGATAGGATCATATGGGATGAGTATTACATTACTTGAGTTACCACCAACAGCACCCAGCTAAATATTTTCACTTTTTGGGAGTTGGGGGGGTGGGGGCCAGTAGTAGTGCAGAGTCCTTCTAGGGACTTTGTGTTTGCCTCTTGAGCTGTCTCCTTATGTGCCCTCATTATTTTCCCCTAGCTTCATATTTAAATCATAGTTGATTTAAATTTAGTGCTTGTACTTGGATTAACACTACTAATTTAGCTGGGTGTGGTGGTGCAAGCCTGTAATCCACCATTGGAAAGCCATGGCTAGAGGATCATGAGTTTAACGACAGTGTGGGTTATGTAACATGACCTTTCTTTAAATAGATAGAAATTTTACTGGGTTTTAATTTGGCTATTATTTACAGGTTTTATTATAGTATTTTAAGTGCCTATTAATTTCTAAGGCTTGTAATTTCAGTTAAAAGTTGTCTTTTGAGGCTGGAGAGATGGCTCAGAGGTTCAGAACACTGGCTGTTCTTCCAGAGGTCCTGAGTTCAATTCCCAGCAACCACATGGTGGCTCACAACCATCTGTAGTGAGATCTGGTGCCCTCTTCTGGCCTGCAGGCATACATGCAGGCAGAACACTGTATACATAATAAATAAATAAATCTTTGAAAAAAAAAAGTTGTCTTTTACTTTAAGCATTTGAATTATACCTAGAAGTTATAATTGTTAATTGTCAGCTCAGTGATTTAATATGCAATGGCAAATTCCCCCTCCCCACCCTTCCTTCTCCTTCCCCCATTCTCATTTTTTGAGACATAGTCTTCTTATATTGTTCCGACTAGCCTTGAATTCTCAAATCACTTACCTTAGCCTTCTAAATGCTGGGATTACAGATATATGCCACCACACCTAGCTTAGTTTTCAATGATACAGTAACATTTGAAAAATTCATCCTTGGGGCTAGAGAGAAGGCTCAGTGGTCAGGAGCAGGTTCTGCTCTTGCAAAGGACCCAAGTTCAGTTCCCAGCATCTGTGTTGGGTGGCTCACAACTGCATGTACCTCCAGCTCCAGGGAGTCTAGTGCCGCCTTCTGGCTTCTGTGGACACCCATACACATGTGGCACATAACACACACATAATTCTTACTTTTTAAGTTTATCCTTTTTCTTAGTTGGTAATACTGTTTATCACAGCTGATAGCTTTCTCTTCTGTATGTGATGTTTTGCTCTTGTTTCCTAATATTAAATTGTAGTTTCTA
>LZPO01046356.1:0-12675 GCA_001675575.1 Neotoma lepida
TCCCCTCCCTCATCTCCCATATCCTTCTCACCACCCCACCCTTCCAACTCCATGTATTCTTTCTCTCTCTTAAAAACACAACCATGCAAATAAAATAGACAAACAAGGATAAAACAAAAATAAACTAAGAAAGAGCACAGAAAGACCCTATGCATGCTGCCACAGTCTCTGTGAGTTTCTATGTGTGTAATTCCTATTGTGTCTTAGTGACACTGTTTCCTTGGCATCATTCATCTCCTCTGGCTATTATTTGCCTCCTCTTCCACATAATTTCCTGGACCCTATAGTGAAGGATTTGATAAAGACATCCCATTTATGAGTTAGTGTTACAAGATGTTTCACTCTCTTCACACTGTCCAGTTGTGGATCTTTTTATTAGTTCCCATCTAGTGCAGAAGAAAACTTCTCTAACTATGACAGAGTGAGACACTAATCTATGAGTATAACAGAATATCATTAGGAGTCATTTTATTGCTACGTTCCTTTAGCAGAATAGTAGTATTTGGTTTTCCCCTAGGTCCATGGCCTATCTAGTTTCAAATTCTTGGCCACTTGAACAGTGTCAAGCATAGGTTCCATCTCATGGAGTGGGCCTTAAATCCTGTCAGACAGTAGTTACTTCCACAGTGTTTATATCACTGTTGCACCACAATGCATAGCTTCTAAGCAGAGTGTTCCTTTAGAAGAGATAACAAGAAACTAGGAACCACAACTATTCTGGAATTCTATGACTCTAGCAAAGATTCCTAAGCTGCCTAGTCAATTTTTATTTTCTGCCCTCATTTATACCAGTGTTAAAATACTCAGCACTCAAACTCTGCAAAATTTGCCAAAGGACTGACTGTCATGAACACACAAGTATGTAACATTTATATTAACTATGCAGTTTGAACCCATTTGTTTTGAGTCATCATTTTGGGAACTATTTTTGGTGCTGTTTAAACATGTCTGACAATTATGATTCTTACTATGACTTTTATGGTTAATTGAAGAAATCATAGGCCCCATGTTAAGCATGTATATGTGTATTTTTCTTTTTGTCTTCAGAATAGTCCTATGTATCAGGCTTTAAAAATCATCCTTATCTTACAGGTAACAAAACTTAAGCATAATCTTATAAATTAATTAATTTGACTTGGGATCATCCAAATAAGAAACTAAGACTTACAAGGTCTGGTATATTCCCAAGTCATACAGAAGGTTATTTATGAAGGTGTAATTCCAACTTTCAGGGCAAGAGAGATTCAAAGCCCATATTCTAAAAGTTGAGACACTCCATGCCTTTGATTAATTCTTTAATAATTGTGGAAGTTCAAGGCTAAATTGAGCCTCAACTAAATAATTATTCTGTTCCATGAAATGGCACACAAAACTCAAGAATGTTATGTAAACAATTGATTAAACAGTATTGCTTGTTAAAGTGAAAAAGAGTACTTCCTAACAATGTGGTGTGTCTATTGCTTTGTTTCCCTAGAGTTGCTTGATGCTGTATATAGTCACATAGAACTTACGCCTTGATATTCTATCCTATGGCTTTATAGAAATCTTGTCTGTCCTTACGTGATTACTTGGAGAACACACTGAATCCTTACTTAATCAACGTCACCCTGGCAGCCAAAATGTGTAGCCAAACACTTTGCGGGGATCAAGGAATGTGTTCGAGGAAAGACTGGAATTCAGATGACTATCTTCACTTGAGCCCCCGAAATTTTCAGATTCAATTTGTGGAAAGTGGAAAGTATGAAATCCGCGGCAGTCCCACCTTTCATGACCTACAGTACTTTTCCAAACACTTCCGTTGCAGCTGTTACGCCAACTTGAACTGTAAGGAGAGAAATAACTTGGAACATGTGAACACTATCAGTGTGTGTGCTGTTGAAGACGTTTGCATTAATTCCTTTGTAATTGAAGAACCTAGTGCTCTACCTGTCAACTGGAAACGCACTAATTTTGCTAATAGCAGTCAGTCAGATATTACATCATCTGCCACAGGAGGTCCATGTGTGCTGAGGAGAGACGTCAGTGGGTATCTCTTTGTTCTCTTTATCTACTCACAGCATTTGAAATGTCTGCTATAGATTTTTCAATCATCTAAAAATTGGACATCATCTTTCAGAAACAATTCTATAGAAATAATCAAGATTCTACTTTAAATTTCAGAGACAAAATATATTCTATCAAAAATTGAGTGCAACACTGTCAAAGTTACTGGATTAACAGTCTGAGAAGAGTAAAGATTAAATAAAATCAAGTTTCTATAAATGAATGTCTTTTAGCAATTTGTTTTTAGTAATTTGCTATTGGCTAAAATTTAGTAATATTTTAATAATTTATCATTGGTTAAAATCTTCAAGAAAATAAAGATTTATGTCTTTTAAAATGGAAGTGCTCTAACCTGCCATATCTGTAATTTTTAGCTATTCTATCTTGAAAAATATTTATATATAGGCTTTATGGAAAAGTAAACTTTAAAAATGATTATCTTATTTTTATATGACTTAATATATTTTTAAAACTCATATTTTAAAGTATTCAAATTGACTTTTCATTTCTGGTCATCAAGTTTAATTTGTGTACCTAAAATCATCTAAGCACCTATTTATACCTTTACCTGTGTCATAAAGCATGTATTGAGTTTTACTTCTTCCAGGCTTGGTATTCAATGTCACTAAATCCTTGTAAAACAACATATTTCTTCCCTTCGGTGAGTTTGTTGTATGTTTGAAAATGAAGTAAATGAATGTTGAGAATGACAACATAGTGTGTTTTCAACGCTAGAGTGTGTTTACAGTGCTCTGGCAAGCACATAAGAAGCTGAGATGTCAGAATGTCCTAAAAGAAATGAGTGAAAAGTTTTCAAAAGGGTAAATACAAGTAAGTGTGAGAGAGAAACACTTCAGAAGGAGGAAAAACTCAGCATGCTTGCTAGAATAGCATAGAGCAAAAAATGATCAAATGATGTAATCTTTGTGACCCACACTGAGAAGTCAGGACTTGACAGTAAAGACACAACATCTTTAAGCCTGCCCTGTTTTCCTTCACTCACCCACAACATGATATTTCTATATTTCTATACTTATTATAATCTTGTAATATATACACAATGAGGACAGTTATTTGGTGACTTGTATTATAACTGCCTCTAGTGTGTGACAAACAACCTCTGGGACTTAGGATGAGTCCACTGAATAATTGTTGAGTACAAAATATGAGGACTCAGTACAAGATTTTGAACTTGGAGATGGTCATAGGCACTTTTAACCTTAAGATCTAGGATCAATGCTTGCTTTCCCTTAAATTGCATTTTTCACCCTACAGTCCTGTTAAGATTTTGTCAAAGCTATGTCTTCAAAAGTTAGTTATTGAAAAGAAATGATCTGATGATGTTCTGAAATAGACACAATATGTGGACTACCTTACTGTGATGAGTGTTATAATAACTAATGTTCAGGAATTAGAAAGAATGGAGGCCGCAAAAATCAAAAAGAGATTTTGTAACTGAGCAATTTGAAAAACAAAATCCAAATTTCATGGAAAGAGGTAACTAGGTTCAGCTTAGGCTTCCAAAAACCCAGTTAAGATTTACTTTTTAAGGTCTTGAAAAGATTAAATGATATGATACATTAAAAACAGTTGACTTTAAACATAATTCAGTAAAGATCTGCAAGAAAATAGGTATGTTTTGTTGATCATGGAAACACTCTCACATTGGTATTGCTGGATGGAATGTTGAAACAAACTTACCTACCATGAAAAGTCTTTCATGGTTATGCACCTGATAAAAAATAGGCCAAGTTGAAAATTAGTCTACTGGTAATATTTTATATAAAACATAACTTTGTTTATGATGAGGCTTGCAGAAGCAAATTGCATTTCCATTTCCGTCAAGTAATTTTTTTTAATCAAGTATCACATTAATATTTGAGTTACATAGAAAATGATAGGGAGTTTCTGCTCATCTTCATTGATAGAGCCGTAAATAACAATGTCCATAGAATATGCTACAAATATATACAGTTNAATTGCAGAGGTGGAAGAACAGACACTCACCCAAATTAATCAGCATAGCATTAAAAATAATAAAGTAACTGGCTTCCTACTGACTCAGTATTAGTTTGCCTGGGTGCAGACTATCTTTAAACATCATACATTTTTGCCTGGTGGATTCAAAGTAGTGGAAGAACAATGTTTTCTTCTTCATTAATATTTGTTTCTTATCACAGATTATTCTGTAGTGATTCTATATATTAGTTGAAAGGAATAATATGTGCATTTTGTACATGTGTTTGTGTGTGTGTGTGTGTGGTACATGCATGTTTGCACAAGTTTGTGCCTGTGTAATGGGTGTTAGTGGTCATCTAGGGATTGCCAAGCTTGTTACCAGGGAAGAACAAAGAAATGAATGTCGGAGAAAGACAGAAGTCCAAGTTTCAAGAACAGTGAAAGTAATAGCTTTATTCCTCCTGGATGGGAGGTTCTGCTCTGGCTTGGATATTTAATAGGGCACATGGGTCTTCCCCTTCCCCTACCGGTCCTGTTTATATACTGGCCCCTGGACCTTCCTGCTGTTTCTTCTCACATTTTGGTAAGGAGTTTTGGGAACATGGAGCCACCATGTCAGGGAGCTTGCTTTTATATTCCTTGTCTACTTGTGTACCTCTAACTCTCCTTCACCTGTTACATTGCTAGGGTTACAGATACATGTCATCACATCCAGCTTTTACATGAATTCTAGGGTTCAGAACTCATATGTTCACTCTTACACAGGAAGTACTTAGTCATCACTCACTTAGTCATCATTCACTCACTTAGTCATCCCAAAGCCTCAATATGTGCACTTAAAAGTGTGTCTTTATATTAGTGAACTAGCAGATAGTAATAAACTCTACCTGAAAAGGTAATTTTGGAAAATTAATTCTGAATTTCTTTATCCTGTGAATACTGGTTCCCTTTGAACTTGATACCTGTTCTAGTTAAGGTTACTATTGCTATGATGGAATACTATGACCAAAAACAAGTGGGGGAAGAAAGGGCTTATTGGCTTACACTTCCACATCATAGTCCATCACTGAAGGGATTCAGGAAAGGAACTCTAGCAGGGCTGGAACCTGGAGACAGGAATTGACACAGAGGCCATGGAAGGGTGCTGCTTACTTGTTTACTCCAAAATCCCAAAAGATCTCTTCTGAGATTCATCTACAGGGGCCTCCCAAGGGCTCCCAACATCATCCCTGTCTGCCACTGCCACTTATTCTTCACCTTAGAAGGAATATCTGCATGACTCACAGCACTGGACTCCTAAGAATTTTACTAAGGTAGAAGGACCTTGAGCTTTAGGTGGATTTATTTACCATCCTCCAAGTGTTATTCTTGTTACCCACAAGTCCAAAAGGTTGCTACCTCCTGCACACTTGATCCGATATGCATAATTTTGTCAATATAGTGAACCAATGTCATATTTTGTGGGAGAAACAGTAGATAATCAAGATCCCTCTTAATCAAGTTATGACACAGGGCTGGAGAGTTAATATATCTTTGAAGTAAAACTGTAAAGTTTGACTGTTGGCCTTGGCAACTGAAAGCTAATTGTTTCTGGTGGTCCTATGGAGAGGTACCCAGAAAAAGACATTTGCTAGATCAACAGCTGCATGCCATGTATCAGGAGATGTGTCAATCTGCTCAAGGTAAGGACACCTCATGTGGTACAGCAGCTGCAGTTGNAGACACTATTGGGTTGAGTTTTCCATAGTCAACTGTCATTCTCTATTATCCATCTGTCTTCTACACTGGCCAGATAGGAGGGTTAAAGGGATATGGTGGGAACCATGACCACTGCATCTTTCACATCCTTGAGGGGTGGCACTAATGCCTTCCATTCCTCTAGGGTCGTGTTACTGTTTTTACTTCACTATTTTCCTTGGCAAAGGCACCTCTAAAGGCTTCCATTTAGCCTTTCCAATTATAATAGCCCTCACTCCACAGGTCAAGGAACCAATGTGAGAATTCTGCCAACTTCTAAGCATATCTATCTAAATTTTACATTCCAGGTTTAGGGAAATAACCATAGGATGAATTTGGGAAACCACTGGACCTACGGTGAGTCGAGTGTCATCAAAAACTCCATTAATCACCTGATCTCCATAAGCCCTACTTTAACTGGAAGCTCACAGTGTTTCTTGGGGGGTCTCCAGGAATCAGCATCAATTAAGAATCAGTATCCTATAGACTCCAGAAATTCTGGTTGTTTCCCTTCCCCCAGTGTACAGTTACCCTTGTAAAAGGCTATGGATCCCTCGATGGAAGCACTGGAGAAAGACTCAAGACAGTAAAATTCCTGTATTTTATCAATGTCTTTGCTCAGGAGCACCTAGCTATCCCTTCATTCAAGGGGTCTGGGTCTGCAAACTGGCTCAAGTCTGGAAATTGGTTCACAGGCTGAGATTCCCTTTTGCCATGCTCCATGTAGTCCTTCTTTCATTTGTTGGGGTTTTTCTACTTACACAGATCAAACAAAAATGCAGTAGGCTTATGTATTCCATGCCTGGAAACACCACGATTGATTGATTAGCAGTACTAAAAATTCATACATGTCATGCCATCATAACAATTGCTTTGTCCATGCTGCCCATTACAATAACTATGATTACCTTGCCTTTGGTAATTCACCTGCCACCTGACCCATGCTAATTTGGGGCTCAATAAACCCATTGCATTTAATTCATCCAACTGAGCAGAAGCATCTCTAACCCTAAGGTCTGGAACAAGGAAAAAGACTACAACAAAACACTTAAAATGTGCTGGTGCCCCTCTCACCATTTTGCATCTTGTAGGATTAGTGAATGGCATGTCTTCTGGGCCTCNCCATTATGGAGGAGTGAGTTTTACACAGTGTAACTACTGTAGCATTGCGATTTCTCCAAGCCTTAAATCTCTTCATCAATACTGAGGCAAGGGGTATTAGGCATCTCCAACTCCTCTCCAGTAGGCCATCTTTCGACAAATGCTTTAGCCAACCATTCAAGCAAACTTTTAACACTGTAAAAGAAAACTGTATGAGATTTCGTATTAAACTTAAATTTCCTCTCAATGTGTCCATATCAATAAATTCAGCTTGATCCAGTTTTATGTTCCTTCCACCATTATCCCACACCCTTAAAATCCATTCCCACAACTATTTCAAGACTTCTGCTTGAAACAATTAGTAAACTCAATAAGGTCATTAGTAGTACAGTGAACCGCCTCACAGACTATACTTTTTTGGGGGGGGGTTTCGAGACAGGGTTTCTCTGTGTAGCTTTGGTGCCTTTCCTGGAACTCACTTGGTAGCCCAGGCTGGCTTCGAACTCACAGAGATTTGCCTGCCTCTGCCTCCCAAGTGCTGGGATTAAAGGCGTGCACCACCACCACCTGGCCAGATTATACTTTCTGTGTTTCCTCTAGGAGCCTACTTAGCCTTACAGATCTAGAGCCTAGAGGTACATTAGCATTGTCTTGTCTGGTATCTGCTTCAGAGGTAGTCACTGCTGGCTTAACAGATAATGAAAGATTAATTTCTCAGTCAAAGGTGGAAAAGACAATGTTTCAGGGGTTGGGAGTGGGAGTATATCTGCTGAGGGTGGAAAAACTACGTCTTCAGGTGAGATAAACTCTTGAGAATCTGAAGGATCAAAGATCTCAGCTTCTATAGGGTCCTCCAACACATCCCCATCCCAGGTTATAGGATCCCATTCTTTACCAATTAATGCCCTTACTTTAACTGCCTACAACCTCTAAGTCTAGAGCTTGAATTTTCACTGTAATTCAGGCATATATTGGGTATAACCTTATAATGAATGCTTCAGTTTGATTTCCCACAACTTTAGCTCTGCAGCTGCTAGAGAGAAAATTCTCTTTCAGGGCACACTTCAAAACATTTAGATTGTTTATATACATCTGGAGCCAGTCAGTTTTATCACTGAGTTCATTGCTGTCCTTCACTGTATTCAGAGATGCTAGAGGTTGGTTAATTTGATCATGAAGTTTTTTCTTTTCTTTTTTCAATTTATCCAGAGATACTAGGAGCTACCAATCAGGATCATCATTTTTTTCTTATTTTTTCACAACTTGTCAAAAGTTTTATATACAGAGTCACCAAATCCTTTGCCTTTCACAACTGGTGAATAAAGATAGTTAAATTCATCTTACTCCCTAAGTTTGAAAATAGTTTACATCTTGGGTCTTCAGTACTTTCTGAGCTTCTAGGAGAAATTTTAGTAATTCTAGAGGTTTTGTTAACCATAGGTGTTGGTAAATTGAAAAGCCTATTCCAGACACTTAAATAATTCATGTTTATATTTCTGTTGCTCTAGAACCACTTCTGGTGCCAAACTCTGTATCAGTCAGGGTTCTCTCTAGGAACAGATCCAGTTAGTCCAATAATGGCTGTCTACCAACAGAAGGTCCAAGGATCCAGTAGTTGTTCAGGTCATGAAGCTGGATGTCTCAGCTGGTCTTTAGTATATGCCTCTGATTCAAGTCAGTAGGAAACTACAACAACCCAAAATAGGCAGGATGGCAAAGGGCACAGACCCTCCAGAAATGAAGGTATGGGTCACTCCTCCAGGAAAAGAAGGAAGACTTGCTGAGATGCCCACTGAAGGTGGAGGAAATACAGGATGGGTAGTAGAGGAAGGTAGTTATAAATACCAGCTAAGGCCACGTGATCAGTTGCAGAAATTAGGATTATAATCAGCATGAGTGTTTCTGTCGTATGTTGTTATAAATGCATTTACACAGATATTTGTGTTTTCTTTACTTAATTTCTTCATATGTAATGTAACTTCAATAAAGAGCATATCAGTAGCTATCATATTTAAGTTTGAGATACTAAAAGAATATCACTGAAAGGACATTGACCCCTGTTCTGAAATTTATAATGCATTTGTGGTTGTATGAGGAATAGTTATAGTATGGTAGGCATAATTATGACTTGGTTAAATATATAATGTGTTCATATGTGGGATAGTTATATTAGGCATAATTATGACATGGTTATTGTTTTCATTTGAGCATCAAGCAAGACATAAGAAGGTATTATTGTGTGTCAAGTTGACAAGAGGTGGAGTTGTGGTGACCACTTTTGGTTTTCAACTTGACTGCATCTGGAATTAACTAAAACCCAAGTGTCTGGGTACTCCTATGAGGGATTTTTTCTCAAATAATTTGAAGCAGGAAGACCTACTTTTTTTTTGGTTTTTTTGAGACAAGGTTTCTCTGTAACAGCCCGAACTCGCTCTGTAGACCAGGCTGGCCTTGAACTCACACAGATCCGCCTGCCTCTGCCTCCTGAGTGCTGGGATTAAAGGCTTGCGCCACCACTGCCTGGATGGGAAGACCTACTTTTAAACCTTATCTTTTGATGTGAGAAGATATTCCTTTAATCTAGATCTTTTGCGGTTGTAAGATGCACCTTTAATCTGGGCCATGGCTTCTGCTGGCTGCCTATATAAAGAACAGGGGAGAAGGAAGTTAGCTTTCTTTGCCTGATTGCTTTTGCTCTTTCTGGAAAGTCCATTCCTTCATTGGCTTTACAGCCTAATTCTTCAGGATTCTGTGTGTACTGAAGATCAGCTGAAACATCCAGCCTTGTGTACTGAAAAATTCTGTTCCTCTAGAGAACCCCGAAGCCAGGCAATGGAGGCACAGGCACATGCCTTTAATCCCAGCACTTGGGAGGCAGAGGCAGGCGGATCTCTGTGAGTTCAAGGCCAGCCTGGTCTACAGCGTGAGTCCAGGACAGGCTCCAAAACTACACAGAGAAACCCTGTCTTGAAAAACAAACAAGCAAATAAAAAAGAGAGAACATTGGCTAATATAATAACCATAGCAATTTTGTATGTATTGTGAGTCCTGAACTCATGATTGGTATTCCTGGGCTCAACAACATAACTGCCAGTACTCTATTTCTAAGAATATGTGAGTTCATTTTCACTCATAAAAGTGCCAAGATTGTTGTAACATGATTACTCTGCACAATGTTCTGACATTTTGATAAAATTAGTATTTTACATAGAGTGATAAAGGATATGAAAGTGAAACCTCATCAATAAAACTGAAGACAACCTGACTATTTCTTCTACCTACACTGGAGAGAAAGAAGGGATATGTGTGGGAGTAATGAGGATGGGAGGGGAGGTTGGAGAGGTAGACAGGGAGAGAGAAGTGAAAAGAACTGGCAGTCTTTGCTTTCACTGGTTCCATTGAGAACATAGATTTACACAGGATCATGAAGAATGTTTGCTGTGGAAATAATTAGCTTTCAACTTCTTGTGGAGGCAAGATCAGTTACATTGAACGCCTGATGATTTCCCAAAAAAGTTACTGCCAACTTCTTCCTCTCATTTTGTCCCTGGCCTCTTTAAATAATATTCTCTCTCTCTCTCTCCTCTCTCTCTCTCTCTCTCTCTCTCTCTCTCTCTCTCTCTCTCTCTCTCCTCTCTCTCTCCTCTCTCTCTCTGTGTGTGTGTGTGTGTGCTACCTGTATGAGGATGCGGGACATTGGATGGTATAAGAGAATTGACTCTTTCAGAACTGAAGTTACAGGCAGTTGTGAGTTATCCAGTGTGAGTGCTGGAAACAGAACTCAGGTCCTCAAGAAGAGCAGTTCTTAACCTCTGAGCCATCTCCCCAGCCTTCTCAGTTCTTTTCAGAAACAAAGTGAAGTAACAGAGTGATAGTACAGTATGAGATATGCCATATGCCTGTCTCTTATACACATCTAGATGTGTATAAGAGACAGTCTTTAACCAACTTGTAGGTTCAGTTAAAGGCAGTATGATATTAAAATTAATTCTTTGGTCATTAAACTTTCCATTAGGGAAAAAGATATATTTAATGTGTTGTAGATTTTAGGTTTTTATGTGTAACTTAAAAAATATTTGTATTGAGGTAGCACATTCTTGAGCTCTATATTTTAAATTGAAATCCTTGCATAATCCTTTATATTATATTATTCTCAAATCTTCTCTAGTATTATAAACAAAATATTGTTCATGGCTACATGATGAAAAGTCAAATACAATTATTTCCTTTGCTGTTACTTACTTGTCCATTGATGCTGTATAACACCATGGTGAAGACAACTTANAGAAGGAAGGAATAGAGTCTGGCATGGCAGGGAGACGTGGGAGCAGGGAAGCCTAAGAGCTGGAATAGGAAGCTGAGAGCTCACACTCACAACCACAAGCACAATGTAGAGAGAGTGAATGGGAAGTAAGGTGAGGCTATAGACTCTTAAAGCCTGCCTCCACAGTCATTCTCCCTCCAACAGTGACACATCCCAATGCACTGCTCTAAATGGTGCCACCAACTGGGAATCAAGTGTACAATGCCAGAGTCTACAGGGAACATTTCTTACTCAGATGACCACACCCTCCTGCACTCTACCAGTATTAGCTTCTGGTTAGTGTTATAGCATGAAATTTTTCAGGGTTATGGATGCAAATGTGTGTGTGTAGATTTACCACAATTTGAACTATATTGCCCACAATTTTCTACAACATATTCTTCCTATGCATTGTATATTTTGAGTGCCCATTTCAGTACATCTTGTAGTGATCATATCATACTCCAATATACCATTATGTTTTTTTTTTAATAGAAAGTTCTTATTGACGGAAATGCTATTTTCTGGAAATGTTTTTCTGTTTGAAAATTTTGCAGTTAGTACCATGGACATCTCTATCTTGGCACAGTGTATGTGAGGAAATGGAATTGCTGATGTGTAGGGTAAATCCATAAAAATGTAGAAAGTTGTATATACTCATCCTGTAAGTTCTGTCCCTCTAGAGAACCATGACTAATACCAATACAATAGTGAATAACAGGTGTTCACTCACTAACTGGACTTTCAAATTCTGTAGCCAATGTTCATCTGGTAGCTGAAATGACATCTCAAAAATTTCTTAAATAGTAATATTGACACACACATTCACATCATGTAACTGCAAGTTTTTAATGCAGAAAAACAATCCATCAAAANGAGCTTTAAAATAAGTCACAAATCTAAATCTTTGTGGGAATTCCTGTCCTAAGTAGCAAAAATTAAGAAAAGANAGTTAACTCTAGTCCAGCCATTAGTAAGCTTCTAACTTGGGGGTAATTATTCCTCTTCTCTGTATGTTTCATCAACTACAAAAGACCAATTGTTGGGATGATGAGAGATCAGTCAAAGTCAGTGACACACTAGGTGTACAGTAGGAGCTACCCAATAAGCAGCAGCAGTTTAAAAGGCATAACCCACTTACCAGTATTCTTCCCATTGATGAGCTGAAGTTCACCTTGGGAATACAAAATTGGATTGATGATTTCATTTAGAGGGGTAGGATACAAAGTGAAACGCATTTCTAGTATGAACAAGTTTAATTTGACTAAAAATACAAATTAACATTAGCACTATGCTATTTACTCATGTCAAATATTAAATGTGTGAATCAGTTATCTTAAAAAAAATAGCATCCTCAGGGAATCTAATGATTGCTTATGGAAATGGATCATTATACCCCAAGGTACTAAATCTACAAAGAGATATAGATACAAGAAAGAGATTGGAATAATATAGCTATATAACTTTTATTGTGTAAGTTACTATAAATTACTTTGTTGTTTTTCTAATTTTGAAAAGATGGAAAGTAAAAA
>LZPO01046357.1:0-12657 GCA_001675575.1 Neotoma lepida
ATTGAATCTAAGGCTGTGTGCTTGCTAGACAAATGATCGACCATAGAACCAAGTAACCACCTCCTTTTAAACTCTTCTTGAGTTGGTCTCTTGTTAAGCGTCCCAGACTGAGCTTGAACTTGCTCTGTAATATGGTTATGCCTTAAACTTGCAGTCACTCCACATCAACCCCCAAGTACTTGAACTAGAGCCATACCATCCAGCCTACCTTCTCATACTAAGTAAAAAAAATTATATAGCAATGACTAGGAACTACTATTTAGTATAAGTTTTATGGTTAGTTTATCAAAGATAAATTATAAAATTTGTGTGATTTTGGTAACACTGTACTTGATTAGTATTGATTACTTTCTTATCTCTCTGACTAGAAGACCTGACAAGAAGCAACTAACTTAAAATGAGTTATTAGGGCTTATGGTTTGACAAGGAACAGTACATCATGACAGAAAAGCCATAACAATGGATGAAATTTATTGATGTGCAGCAGGATAGTGAGGCTGTTAGCTTACATTTCAAAAGAACATACAGCAAGAGTCATGAAGCAGAAGCAAAGGAGGAATGGTGCCCAGTGACTTATTCNTCCTGTCTCACTCAGCCTGCTTCCTTATATTATCTAGAATTACCCGCCCAGGGGTAGAAACTCCTACATTGGACTGGGTACATCAATTACATGTTTAGAAAGTACTGTACAGTCTTACCCACAGGCCAATCTTACAGAGAAATTTTCTTTATTGTTCCCTCTTCTCAAATAAATCTACCCTGTGTCAAGTTGACAAAACAAAATAAAACAAAACCCAGCCACAACAATTGAGTTCTAATCACCTTGACACACAAACAAATCATTATTCAAATATAACCATTCCTTTCTTGTTTACACCCAATATCTCATATTAATATAAACATATCAATATTAAACACATTCCAATTTAAAAGCCACATAATCTTTATAAATTCAAAGACTTTGATGATCAATCACTCTAAAATTCCAAAATCTATTACTGTGGGCTCCTATAAAATAATAAAGGAATAAGGAAGAATTAGAGCATAGTCTCAATCAGAACACAGCAAAACAAAAGCCTAACTTTTGTAAAACTTGGTGTCAGACACTGGAGAGTCACTACATAGCCTCCAAAGTGCTTAGCTCAGCACATGTAGCATGTCTCATAGGCTCAGACTGGCGTAACTCCACAGCTGCTGCTATTCTTGTTGGTACACCATGGTACTAACATATTCAAAATTTTGTAGTCTCTCCTGCAACTGGACTGAACGCTCACTAAGACCCTCTCATCTGCTCTCTTCAGAGGCTCTGACCCTGCCACATGGTGCCAAGACTCAATCTCCTCCCATGATCCCTTCAATCCAAGGGCTTCTATTTCAACTGAGGCTTCCCAGTCTTCATTAGCCTCTATGCCCTCATGGTGCCTGCCAAACCATGATTGCTTCTCATGACCCCTTCATAACTTCAAATATCAGTACCACATGGGAAACTATATATTATCAAGTTCAGCTGCCAACACAAGGTATAACCTTGGCCCTCTCTGGACTACAACTTCTATGTGCTGACCTTGAGGAAACACTTCCTAGAAGATTTGAACTCAGTGGTGCTAATCTCTTCTTAATCACAGTTGATTCACCTCAAGAAATCAGTATTGATTGTCCCAGGAAACCAAAAGTTTCACTTTAGTGATTCTTATTTCAGAATATCACATGAATGGCCCTGATAGAGTCTGAGAGATTTTCAAATATCTGGAGAAATGCTGCTTACTGGCTTGATCATCATGACTTGCTCAGACTGCTTCATTATATGTCTAGGACCACCAGTCCAGGATTTTATCACCCACATGGGGTGGGCCCTCCCACATCAATCACTAGTTAAGGAAATACCCCACATGCTCGCCACAAGCCAATTTTACAGAGGCATTTTCCAAACAGCTCTCTCTTCTCAGATAACTCTAGCTTGAAATGATTTGACAGAAACTCATCAGGACATCCATCAAGTACAGTTTGTGCTGCCCATACATTCTTGGATGTTTGGCCTTATGCTAGACAAGCCACCAGAAGCTATCTTTAAAGGAAACAGACTCTGCTTTTCCCAGTAGCCATCAACTGCCAATAGCTCCTTAGAGATGGGTGAGACTTTGTGAAGTCGAAAACTTAATGATGTTTAAGTTCTGAGACATATTATTTGCTAAGTGAGTTTAACACTATTCATTGACACTAGAAACCTAAGTATGTGTGTACTTCAGTTCATTTTCACATAAAATGCATAACCACCTTGTAATGAGCTATTTTTTTACACAGATAAAGGCAACATCACTTTCTCTTTTAAATTTTTACTTAACTTTATCTCTTTTATGTGTGTAAGTGTTTTTGCCTGCATGTATATCTGTGCACCATGTACATGCAATGCCCACAAAGAGGGCACAGTATTTTGCACAAATTGAATCTCTTGACTGTTTTGAACCACCATGTAGGTGCTGGGACTCAAACTTTGGTTTGCTACAAAAGCAGCAAGTGCTCTTAACTGCTCAGCCATTTCTCCAGCCCTGCAATATGTCTGTCATTAACAGTAAATTATAATAATTTTACTGGAAAAAATAAAAAGAAGATATGATATTAGTTCTTCTAAAAGTGATCTAGTAATAGCATTTGCTAATTAATTTTGCAGATTATTTTCCTTTTTCATTCATAATTANATGGATTGACCAAATAACCTGAGTTTCATCTGAGCTGAGTCTTTAGAACACCATTGACTTCATCAGATGATTTTCCCCATGGTCTGATCTGTTTCATTTCCAAAATTCCTAAGATATTCCAATGTTATGGTCTTTGATAGTCTTTAGTAGTTTTTAGACTAAGGTTTATAATTCTTATTCTTATTTTAATTTAATATTATCATACTTCTTCCCATCCTAACCCTTATGAAACCTTGCTTGTTCCCTTCCCAACAAGAATGAACTTAAGCTGATTGTTTTCCTGCTCAAACTAAAATAACTTTCAGAGGGATAATATAATTACAGGAGAGGTCATAAAACTGAGGCAGTGATAGGGAGACATGGGAGGAGTTGGAAGGGGGAAATGTGCAAATTAAATACTTAAAATATAAAATTTTAAATTAAATAAAACTACACATTATATTTACTGATCTAATCTCCATTTTAGAGATCAAAAACTCAAGGCTTGACAGGACTGGGTATGTAATGCAGTGTGTAACATTTGTATTATGAAGGCAGAACTCAAACTAACACATGACAGACTCTAAACTTGTTTTTTAAACACCAGTTGATCTGCTCTTCAGTCTTTTTCCTCTTGACAGATTAGATACTGACTGTGGCTATCACTATATTTTAATATAAGACAGCTTTGTGTTCTGCTTCAGGAACTCAAGGTGTATTGTGAGAAGCAGAGGTAGGCAAGGTGAGTCCACAAAAGTGGAGGTGTGTCAGCAGAACAACACATGATAATTTTCAGCATCCCAAAGGATCCTGAACAGACGTTGTTAAAATGTCAATTTAAACTTATGTTATATATAGTGGCCTTTCAAATGTATGTTTGTGTGGTGTAGTGTGTATGTATTATGCATGATTTAGCTGCTGTGGTCCGATGTACATGTGGGGGCCTGAGATTGATGGTAGAAATCATCCCCCATTGCACATCCATTTTATCTTTTGAGTGAGGGTCTCTTAGTCAAACCCAGGTTTCAAGTGTTATGGCTGTTCTTGCTAGTCATCTTGCTTTGGTTATACCATTTCTGCTTTCCCGGTTGGAATTGAAGGCTGCAGGCATGCCTAGTTGTCATGTAACTGGAGAAACAATCTCAGGTTCTAATGCTTGGTAAGGCAAGCACTTTAAACAACAATACGCACCCCCAACCACCCAGTGGATATTTACACAGCAATGAAAGTACTTTATCTTACATGTAGAATCACCAGTGTTTGTGACTTGAGCTTGCATATGTATTCTGTTCTTAGCAGAAGAGTGGAAAAGAGCACAGATTATGACACTATTCTAAACCATGTGATTGAAAACTAATATAAAATGTTAGAGACTAAAGATGATAAAAAGGCCATGAATTTGAAACAGAGCAAGGAGGGTTAGAAGGGATGGTTTGGAGGGGGTAAAGGGAAGGAAGAAAGAAATGATATAATTATATTATGAACTGAAAACATAAAAGATGAATAAAAAACGGGAAGCTGTTCTGAGGAAGAATACTATGATTCTTTCATATGAATCTTTGAGCTCACTAGTTCCATGCATCCTAATTGTAATTCTTTGTGAGTTTCATAACAAGGAGGCATGTTGTTAAATGTGACATAATTTCGTGTATGCTCAATTAAGAAGAAAGTATTGATTAAACAATTTCAATTCTGTCCAGATAACAAGAGTAGGATTATGAGTTATGGTATCTCATTTCTCTTTTCACCTTTGCAAACTAGAGTGAGTCATTTTAAGGGAATAATAGTCTCAGCTTAATGAATCATTTCCTTTTGGTCAGTTTGTATATAGGGAGTGAAATGCATGTCTGTACACGCTCATTTTCCAGGAGGCACCATCCATTCTGGGTGGTGTTTTCATGTGGCTCAATAACTGCTTTTTCCTTCCCCAAATGCTTGACTTCCTTTGGTGAAATTGTGTGGCACTAGGATGAATAGACTTCACTTAACCACACCTTCTATTTTAATCACAGGACGTACTTGTCAAATAGCCACTACTTCTTTTCAATTACTGTTTTTTTTTTCTTCTGATTGCAAGGATAACCTGTCATATTGTTAAAGCATGAACAGCTCAGAAAAGCATTAGTTGATTTATCCTTGCATGCAGTGCCTACAGAGGCCAGAAGTGGGCACTGAATCTCCTGGATGGAATTATGACAGTTGTGAGATGTTATGGGGGTGCTGGGAATGAAAATTAGATCCTCTGGAAGAAAAGCCAGTGATGTTGACCAAGCCATCTGTCCTGCTCCAATATTGCATATATTTTTAAGTCATAGTACTACTTGTAGTCTTTAATGTAAGGTGGAAATTGAACTTTGGTGGGGCATTGGTATTGAGACATATTGATTGATCTGTGAGTTTAGAAAGTGATTTTCTTGCTTGGATGTTAGCATNCACAANCATGCAGGTGCATGCTTATAGACAAAATTAGAAAATGTACCAGAATACCTGCAATAATTGTTACCAGATGACAACCCTGTGATTGTGGCCAGTATAGAATCATTATCATTGGACATTTTATACTCCAGGTAACTGAAGAAGATTAAATTTAACCTAAGTCTTGAAATAAGATAGGTAAGGACATTGGATTCTAGATTAGCAGACAATAGAGAGGAGGACTTTTGGCTATGAGGATTGAAACATTTGGGACAAAATGTGTTATTAAATTGCCCATCAGCAGAGATTAAGGCTAATGGTATATTCTAGATTAACCTCTCGTTCTCCCTCCTCCCTGTTTCCTTCCATTTCTCTACGTTATCTCAGTACTATTCTGTGCTGGTGCTGCTTGCTAAGCCCTACACTGATACTGTCTACCAGCAGGCCTTCTTCTTGTGAGCTGCCATCCTATTTATCCTGCTTTGTCAGCCACACTAGGAGGCACGAGGAAGCTCTCTGCTCAACCATTGGCCTACCTGATTCTCCATTTCTTTGGTGTGTTTACTAAAATTTATAAAAGTGTCTTCATGAAAAATCTAGAAATAGTCGAAGCAATTTATGACACAGTGGTGATTATACATCTCTTTGCATGAGTTGACTGTTCTAGTTGAGGAGACAGGACAGCCATCCAACTGCAGTGGTTTTCTTTCCAAGGTTCTGGTGCAAGGGCAATGGGAGAGAGGTACTCCAATGTTCATACACAATTTAACACCATACATTGACTTTTGGGAGGAGTGATTATCTTCCCCCAAAGCATGGGTGTGACCTTACAAAAGGCTTTGAGATGTGAAAGATTGGAAAACGCAACAGTTTGACTAAGATGTGTCCCATCTGGAGCCCTTTGACCAAGTCGGAGCCCATGATCCCTTTGGCTTGTCAATGGATGAAACTGTTGTTGTCACTGCTCCGGTTTCCATATAAGTCCAGGCAGTGAGAAGCCTTCCATTACTGTCCTCTCATGTAGAAAGAACCCTTAAGCGAAGGTCCTATTCACCAGAGCTTCAGGAGGATTTGACATATGATACTCTTGCAGTGTTTGAGTACACAGGAGCCACTATTTCAGGGTTTATCATAACAGGAAGTAACTAGAGATAAGGACAAATATCCTCATATCTTTGCAATTTTAGCACAAAGGGCATTTGAAGAAGTAAATGTGTGGCTCAGGACAGAGTTAGAGATACCTGCAATTCCTGACGCTCTCTACCTTGGCTCTTTTCTTTATGCTAACTCAATACACTGGTGTTTATTTGTTTCTTTTCATTTAAAATTTGTGGAGTTTGAAGTACTATTGAAAAAGCCACTATTCTCTCTTTTTATTAATGTGTGATAGATTTAATTTAACTCCTTTTTTCTTTTCTTATTTTTGTCTGTGTGGATCCATGCTCACGTGAGTGTGTACGTATATTTGCCCTTGCATCTACATATATGTGCGTAAGCATATGGAAGTCAGAAGTTCCCTCATTTCCTTTCCACCTTTGCTTATTTTTGTTTGTTTGTTTGTTTCTGAGATAGGGTCTCACTTTGCAAAGTTTGTGGGCCTGGAACTTGCTAGGTAAACAAGTTTGGCCTTGAAAATCTTTTTTTTTTTCATACAAATACTTCCACTGATCTTGGAGCTCACCAGGATCATCTCTTAGATTAAATGTCCAGTGACCTCAGGAGATGTATCTTTCTTCACCCTAGTACTGGGGGCTAGGCTGCCACTATGCTAAAGTCTGATTTTGGGTTGATGTCACTAGGCTAGTGCTGGCTAAGAGTTTACCAACTGAGCCATCTCTCCAAGCTCAGATTTCACTTAATTCATAAGTTTACTCTATACCTCAATGAACCATGAATAGGTTAAACTGCCCATTCAAATGGAGCATAACAATTTGTTGTTATGTGTTGAAAGAAATCCTATCGTATTTCTTACCTTTAGCTATTAGTATTATAACATAACAGAGAACACAAAGAACAATTGTGAGAATCAGAAGAGCCAAAGAAAGTAGTGACCATTTTATGTGTAATCTGTCTTTACCAGAAATGGGAAATGTCCTGAGTTTGCAGCCATAAGATCTTTCCTTTCATTTTCTAATAGGTTATAGGGAGTATAATCTCCCTGTGCCTCAAGCAAACCAGCAGTTGTTTACTCAACTGGGACTATGGCTGTTTGTATATGGAAGAGCTATTATTTGGCTCCACCTCAGTTTTACTGCTTTGTTCACTGCTGCTTATTCTCTGGACTTTCTGAGATACTGTNTTTTATTTGTGAAATTACCAGCTTAAAGCCACTGGGAAGGCTTGAAAGCCGGACAAGATTTTCTTAGGAAAATTTTCTTTCTTCATTTTCCTACTGAATTTGCAGGACTTTGTACCTATGGTGTGTTGTGCATTTTGAAGTTGGTCAGATACCTTTTCTTGTGATGTGCTGTTGAGATTTCAACTAGTCCTCTCATTTTATATAAATTAACTTCTTGGATGAGTTGTGACCTTGAGCTAAACAGATCCTGAACTTCCGTGGGGAGGGCTGCAGATGCAGATAGTTTTGGCTATGGCAAGGCTGTAGAAGCACATGTGCTTCCTATGTCATGAACCCTTGGGCACTATTGTAGGTTCTCACCTGCAGTGTGCATAACTAGAAAATGAAAGGAAAGATCTTCTTATGGCTGCAAACTCAGGACATTTCCCATTTCTGGTAAAGACAGATTACACATAAAATGGTCACTACTTTCTTCTGCTCTTCTGATTCTCACAATTGTTCTTTGTGTTCTCTGTCATGTTATAATACTAATAGCTAAAGGTAAGACATATGATAGGATTGTTTTCAACATAAAACAACAAACTGTTATGCTCCATTTGAATGGGCTTTTGACATGCTGTTTTACTATATTCATTGTTTCTGCTATTTTAGATTACTATATGTCNAAAATTAAGATAGGAAGCTGGGCATGATGACACATGTCTTTTTTCAGACCACATGGGAGGATGATATAGGAGGGCAATATATTCTAGATAGATTAAAGTGACTTGTCACCAAAAACTAAAAATATTTTTAAATATAGCCATTCTGTCATCTTTAATAGGACTCTCAAGTTCATGGTCCTGTTTGGTTGCCAAGTGTGAAGAAGGTGAAATGACATGGCCATGTTTCAAATAATGACTAAATGCTATAAGAGTAATTACCAGATACTGTTTCAGTTTTATAAATTTATTTACCTCAGGATATTAAAACAAAGTTACCAATCCCTTTTTTGAAACATATTGACTCATTAGCACTCATTATGTATTTTATTTACAGCTACAAGATGGTCCAGAATACAAAAACAAAATTAAGGCACAAGTCTTGCTATACCCTGCACTACAGGCAATTGATACCTTGATGCCATCTCATCGAGAGTATGAACATGGTCCCTTTCTATCAAGGAAGGTAGCAATTAAGGTGACATGCCTATATTTAACAGAAGATGAAGAATTGGCAAATGCAATACTGAGAAATGAACACATGCCTGAAGGATCAAGACACCTGTTCAAGTTTGTGAACTGGAGTGACTTCCTTCCTGAGAAGTATAAAAAGAACCATGTTTACACTGAGCCTGTTCTTGGAAAACTGAATGCTTCTTATCCAGCACTTGTGGATAGAAGAGTATCTCCTTTGCTAGCCAGCAACTCCCAGTTACAGATATTGCCATTAACTTACATCCTCACATGTGAACATGACATCCTAAGAGATGACGGACTTATCTATGTCACCCGACTCAGAAATGCTGGAGTTCCAGTGACACATGACCACATAGAGGATGGAATTCATGGAGCCATGTCATTGGCCACAGCACCATTTTATTTACGTTTAGGTTTGAGAATAAGAGATAAGTATCTAAGTTGGTTAGAAGAAAATCTATAAATTAATGGTACATGTAGCTAGATAGTCAGTTAGCAATGTTATCTAAAGGCTATAGTTTAAAGTATTTTAAAATTGAACAGCTTAAACATCACTTGATCTATGGATAAACCTAATTTAAAGTTAGATTATATATGGTTGAGTATATTTGGGAAGTTACTTAATTTTGCTAATTTTCAATACAATAAAATGGAGATGTTCATTCTGTTGTCATCTTTAATACCATAGGTAGAGGTAGTCTTTGAGAATTCAAATCTAGTATTTCAGTATTAAAATGTGAGTGTAGTTATATTCAAAAAAGCATGACAGTTTCCAAGCAGTGATAACAATGGGATGATGAATGAGGAGAAAGTTTAAGGTAGAAACATTGTAGTGACATTTATATGAAGTGATCATTATACTGTATTTCAGCCACGAGTTTTAGTTGTGTGCTGTTCATACAAAAAATTAATTTTCTCAGGGTAAATTAGATCAGTTTTTGCTTCCATTCACTGTATATGAAGTCTATTTACTGCTTATTATGTACTAATACCTTTTTCTATGTATTGGGGAGCAAGGTTAACATCTTCACCACAAATTGTCCCAAAGCTTAAATATTTGAACCTTATTTTAACTTTAGTAAGATCAAGCCAGGTATGTGCAGTGGGCTTTCCTGGACTGCCAGCCCCCAACTCATGACATGGAGACATTATTATTTATGAATGCTCAGCCTTGTCTTATGCTTGTCCCACTAGATCTTATAATTTAATTTAACCTGTTTTCTTCATCTGTATTTTGCCTCGGGGCTTTTTACGTTTCTTACATTCTGTATGCTCTACTTTCCTGCTTCTTCTGTGTCTGCCTGTCTGGCAGCTGCCTGGCTGGCTGGCCCTGGGCATCTCCCTTTCTTTCTCCCTCATTCTCTCTGGAGCCTAGATTTCTCCTCCTACTTATTCTCTCTGCCCACCAGCCCCACCTATCCTTCTACTGCCTAGCTAATGGCTGTTCAGCTCTTTATTAGACCAATCAGATGCCTTAGGCAGGCAAGGTAAAATAAATGCAACACATTTTACATAGTTAAACAAGTGCAGCATAAATAAATGTAACACACCTTTACAGAATTAAAGTAATATTCCACAATAAGTATGAACCTCCTAATTGGCTATCTAATATCAAGTCCTCAGCCGTAGAATCACATACATGCAAGTAGCACTAAATGAACTTAGCAGGTTATCTTTATATATTTAACCATACATTACATGTATATATACATAAATTACATGTGTGTGTGAGGGGGTGTGTGTGTGTGTGTGTATGTGTAATTTGAAAGAGAATAGGAGAAGTACATGGATTGGATTCCCAGGAGAAAATGGAAGCTTAAAATTATGGAATTATACTCTAATTTAATTTTTTAAATGCTAAAAATTCATCCATTTATAGACAATGATTCCTAATCCAAGATGATACTTAGCCAACTCTATACGGAAGTCATAATTATTCATAATATTGTTTTCATATTTTGAAGTGAATCATTAGCCTACATGAAAACTGCATGTCTAACCTAGGATACTATCTGAGCTGGTAATCTACAGACTTACTTGCTTCCATTATCATGGGACTCACACCTCTGTCAGTTCCAACAACTGCATAAATAATTGCATTTCCATGGGGAGGCACTAAAATCATTGTCAGATTTTCTGATATCTTGGTATTGTTGCTGTTTCAAATGGTTGTTTTCACCTGTTTTGCACTTTTGCTTAAAGCTGAGCAACTTTGGGAAATTATGTATGTCCGTGAATTCATTTGATAAACAATCCTTATCTTCATTACTTTCATCAATTTTTTCCTGTAGTTTGACATTTTTTGCTCATCTTAACAGTAACCTGATCATTGATCTCTCTGACCTTATCATATGAGATTCTTCCCCGGTGTTTGAACATTAAATTATTATAGGCAAACCAGAAAAGCTTGATTACTATGTTTCTTTGTTTTATTTGACTCATGATAATAGTGAATATAAAAGATCTACAACAATCTCTTTGTTCTTAAATTTATAAAACAAAGGGGTCACTATAAAATTACTGTAAACCAGAACTGACAAAAATTTTCTACATTATTTAGTTTGACACACATGAAATATTTTTCAAATTTCCAATTACACAGTAATTTTTGATAAGCATATAGAAATATTCTTTGTGGAGGAAGATGTTATCTTGAGATTTACAAATGTCCATGAGTAAAATAATAGCACAAATGTTATGAACAAGAGCAAGCCAGTAAACATTTCACCATGGAAGTGGAAGGATCACAAGCCCCTAGCCCAAGTTGAGAATCTATTGAAAACAGATCGCTACAGGGATGAACAGTTTTTATTTCAAGGCTGTGGTCCTTGGTAGTTTGAACATGCTCCTGTGGGTGGCTCCACACGTGTGCACTGATGGGTAGCACAAATTGGACCCAGTGGGTTGTTAAAAACAAAACCAAACAGAAGACATGAAATTGGGTCAGGGCTTGGGGTGTGTATCTAGGAGGAATAGGAGGTTGACTATATGGGCTAGTGTGATCAAAATGGAGTATGAGATTATCAAGAAATTAATAAAAGTGTTATATTTTTTAAAAGTCTAGAAACATAAATATTTCACTTCATTAAAAAAGTTTATGTTTTAAGGTCTCTCACTCTCTGCATACTGTCTGGCTGTGAGTCTCTATATTTGTTCCTATCTGCTCAGGAGGAAGCTTCTATGGTGCTGGTTGAACAGACACTGATCATATTTGTCTTTTTGGGTCTGGGATACTTCACTCAGAATGATTTTTTTCTAATTCCATCTATTTGCCTGCAAATTTCATGATGTCCTTCTTTTTAATGGATGAATAATACTCAATTGTGTAAGTGTACCACATTTTCTTTATGTCTTCTTCTGTTGATGGACATGGAGGATGTTTCCAATGTCTATCAACTATAAAGAGATCAGCAATGAATACAGCTTAGCAAGTGTGCCATGGTGGGATGAAGCATAAGAGAAATGAATAACAAGTTAAAAGATCATATTTTTTAATTAAGCAGAACTTCTAGAGTAAACTATCAAAATATAGTGAAAAAGGAACCCCATAAATAAGAATGAAGAATTCTATATAAGATGTGTTCACAGAAAAGAAAACCATAAACTTGAAAATTATGCATGGTGCCCAAGCAGGGCATATTCTAGAAGTGCCAAAGTCTCTCAATAAGGAATAATTATTTAAAAAATTAACATATTTGAGGCTATTGTAAGGGTGTTGATTCCCTGATTTCTTTCTCAGACCATTTATGGTTTGTATATAGATGGCCCACTGATTTTTTTTTAGTTAATCTTGTATCCAGCCACTTGACAAAGGTATTTATCAGCTGTAAAAGATCCTTGGTCGAGTTTTTGGGATTGCTTATCTATATTGCCATATCATTTGTGGAAAATTATACTTTGATTTCTTCCTTTCTGATTGTATCCCCTTGATTTCCTCTAGTTGTCTTATTGTTCTAGTATATTCAAGTACTATATTGAGTAAGTATGGAGATAATGGATGACCTGTCTAGTTCCTGATTTTAGTGGAATTGTTTTGAGTGTCTCTCCATTTAACTTGATGTTGGCAATCAGCTTGCTGTATGTGACAAAA
>LZPO01046360.1:0-12619 GCA_001675575.1 Neotoma lepida
GACAGAACTCTGGGGCCTATAGGCACAATGCAATTTCCAATCTGCCCCAAGTGCTTCAGCTATACCATAAGTTACCTGTGCTGCAAAATCTGGTACATTGTTTGAGCCAGTCAGAATGTGTGTACTCTACCTGGGAATGATGTCCACAAGTAGCTTTTGATCACCATCTGGACAGTTTCATGTTTGGTGGAAAAAAACCTCTTCCCAGCCTGAAGAAGTATCTATAAAAACTAACAGATATTTGTAGCCATATTTTCCTGGCTTTACCTCAGTGAAATCAATCTCCCAGTGAGAGGCAGGGAGGTCTCCTCTCAGCTGTACCCCAGTGGGCTTGGCTTTGGTTAGNTGGCAGGTAGGCCAGGAACTTGGAAACTCCCTGTTCCACCTTATCCCAGAGACTGAACACTTTGAGATGAGACCATCCTTAGTCTTTTTGGGGCCCAGGTGTGGTAGCTTGGTGGATATGTCTCAACATATACATTGCCATTTTGGCAGGCAGGATTAGTCTTCCGCTCCCTGTCAGCCACCATTCTTCTGGCCTTTTGGGTTGCCAGGCCTGAGGTAGGCTATGGATGAGGGCCAAATCTTCTGCGGTATTTGCTGGTTTGTCACCTCATGGGGACCCAAGTCTGGCAGCTTTAGAGTTAGTATTGAGGCAGCTTGCTCTACTGCTGCCTTAGAGGCTTTCTCTGCCGCTGATTTACCTGAGCAACTGGGGAGCCCCCTTTCTGATGTNCCAGACAATGAATGATTGCCAGCTTAGCCAGGAATCATAGGGCTCCCAGCAAGTCTAGGATTTCCTGTTTATTTTTGATAGTCTTTCCCTCAGCTATCAGAAGTCCCCTTTCTTGATATACAGTACCATGTATGTGTGCTGTGGAGAGTGCATAGTGGTTGTCTGTACANACATTAAGTCTTTTAATTTTGGCTAATTTTAAGGCCTTGGTCAAGGTGATCAGTTCTGCCTTCTGGGCTGACGTCCCTGGCTGTAGAGCCTCAGCCCAAATGTCCTGTCCCTCCATCACCACTGCTGTTTCTGCATACCTTTTTCCTTCCTTNATGAAACTGCTTCCATCGGTNTACCANGTGAATCAGCATCTGACATAGGTTGGTCCTCAGATCAGGTTGTGTCCTGTGAACTNGGCTGAGTATCTCAGAGCTGTCATGAATTGGTTGATCCAAGTCCAGGTCAGGGAACAGGGTGGATTTAAGGGCTGTTGGTGAGGCAAAATGTGTGCATGTAGGGGTTAAGGAGGAGGGTCTGGTAGTGGGTCATCCTTGCATTGTGCAATCAGTACTCGAGAGGCTGCTTGAGGATTCCTTCTGTCTCATGAGGTGCGGTCACAGTCAGTTCTTACCTTATCTTGAGCTTGTCTGCATCTTTGATAAGCAAGCAATCTACCCCCAAAGGGGGTAGGGGCAATTAGACATGATCAGGAAAAAATGGAATACCCAGCCCATCTCAATGTCCACCTGTCTTTAGGTAGTCCATGAGTATTAATCCATGCTGTGGCCCCTGGTACCTAAGATTTTTTTCTTTGAAATATGACCTGGTGGGGAGGAGGGCTGTCAGAACCGAATGTTTGACACNTGTATCAACCATAANTTGGACAGGCTTCTTCTCCAAGTGTAGAACCAACCCCTAGGCTTGGGAAGGGGGCCTGAACCCCATTCAGTCACTTTCTTCCCCTGCTTCCACAGCCAGTGTGAGACAGGGCTCCTNGTGGTCCCTCATTCTCGGGCATCCCTCAGTGCAGTGTCCATTCTCCTTATAGTAGGGNCATTGNTCCTTTTGCAACTTTTGCTCGTTGCTCTTCTGGGGCACCTTACCTTGTTCCCAGGCCAGGCAGCGGGGTTGTTTTCACCTTTCCTCTGGATCTGCAGCTGACGTCCCCAGTAGCATTTGAACCGTGTTGCAAGTCTGTTTCTTCATCTGCAGCTGCTCTAGCTCATTGATCCTTTTCCCTTCCTGCTGCCCTTACCNTCTCCTGTCTCTCATTTCTCTCCATCCTCAGTCTGGCTTGGCTTTACTTAAGCTTTCACATTCTCAGACCTTTATAAGATTTATAGGTTCCTGTATGAGTACATGAAGGTGCAGCTTTACATATACCTTCAAAACTTACTTAAGCTTTCACATCCTCAGACAACACTTTCTTAGACCCTCAGAACTTAAGTTACCTCATTTGCTACCTCCATCAAGTCATTCATCAACTTACCGGCTAAACCATCTATCTTTTGGAGTTTTATCCTAATATCTAGTCCTGCTTGATTGACAAAAGCTAGGACCATTGCTAACCTGTGCTAGGCTGCCTCAGGGTCCATGGAAGAGTATGCCCTAAAAGCCTCCATTAATCTCTCAAGGTAGGCTAATGGTGATTCGTTAATCTCCTGCTGAACATGATAAATTTTAGCCATATTAGTTGGGTGCTTAGCAGCTGCCTGGAGACCCCTCATTAGAACCTGGCAGTAGACTTTGAGGTGCTCCCTACCTTCTGATGAATTGAAATTCTATTGCAGTCAGGTCAAAGGAAAGCCTGCGTCAATCTGGGCCTGGTTGGCTGTGAAACATCTATCATCACCTTGAACCAACTTCTGAGCCTCAACAATAATGCCCAGTATTTTCTTCAGTAGGGAAAAAGATCTGAATGAGCTGCTGGCAGTTGTCCTACAAAGGCTGATGAATAAAAATGACAGAATCTAAAAGGTTAATAAGACCATTGGGGTTATCAGAGAAAGGGGATTCTGGTTTTTCCAATTTTATAAGTCAGCAATGCTGAAGGGCCACTACTGATAAACCTCATTACCCTGATCACCAGAGGGCCCATCTCACAAAGGAGAGGGCAGTGGAGTCTGGATCATGGCAGGTAGCTTCNCAGAGTGTTCTTCCACAGATGTGAGGAGAACTAGGAATGGGCTCAGCCTTCCCCAGGGCATATGATGATACTAGGGGGGTGGGGTGGGGCGGCGCTGAGGGCTTGAGATCCTTGGGTAAGTTCTTGGTATCTCCCAAGGTGAACACTTTTGAGGAATCCCCCCAAGTTGGTTGTGAACAATGGTTTCAGCCAAGATGAGGGGTTTGCAACCAGGTCCTCCCAGGTATTAATGTAGGGAATCTGGTTGGGATGTCCAAGCCGTCCATAGATGACATCCTTAACCCTGCTAATGAGAGATAGATTAAAAGTGTCTTCCATGGGCTAGTTAGTCTGAAAGGATGGTCATTCCCATTTACAGAGTTTCCAGAGTCAATCAGCCTCTAGGTGTTTCCATCTATCTCATCAGCCACAGTCCCTGATATCTTTAAAATAGTCAAGGAAGAGGCTCGGGGGTTAGGAGGATGGCTAGACTTTTGGCGTGTTACTTCAGGTTGTTCCAACCACAGAAATAGGACACATAAAACCAAAGACACACATATAATGACAGACAAAACAAATGGTCATGTATTGATCTTAACAGTTTGTGCTCGTGTCTCATTCAGTTTCTGCAAAGGTACCCTGCAAAGGTACTAGGAGGATCCAATCCTTCTCAGAAGGGTCCTCTGACCCACGAAGTAGGGGGANCCAATCCCCCTCAGAAGGGTCTTCTGACCCATCAGCAGGATCTGGGGCATCCTCTGGTCTCCCAGCCTGTGATCCCCAGCACATCTGCTTGGATCTTAAACAGGCTTTACAGAAGGAGCTCCACTGGTCAGATACAGAATGTAGACTACAGAATTTGCATGGGCNTTTCAGAAAGGTACCTGTTTTGGGCACCTAAAGACTTAGTGGAAGGTGATCGTGATGGGCTTGGGGATCCTGGATGNGCCCTCAAATATTGTGCCCAAAGTCCTGATNCCCAAAGGATCACCAAGAGATTGAATCTGATGCAAAAACAAAGAGTCTTTAATACGAGTTATCTCGGGCCTCTCCATCCAACTGACACAGCAGCAGAGCAGGAGAGACCCTGAGCAACACAGGGTGAGGGTTTTTATAGTGCTAGACAAGGGGAGGGGTGGGGGATTCCAAAACTGCCTAATTATAGACCTAGGATAGTCTCAAACCCTGGATAGAAGTACCTAGACTGAGCTGATTGGCTTTCTTGGGTCTAGGGAATTGTAACATTTTAGTTTCATCAGAGGGACACCTGGAGTTATTTGTCTGCTTCTGATTTTCCCTCCCTAGTGGTGTAAGAAGAACGTGGCTCTCTTTATAACTAGAGTAAAGATAAGGGACAGTCTGGAGTTGGGAGGGCAACCTACTCATGCCTCTTTGCTGTGGCTTCTGGTTCATTGAAAGATCTTTTCTCAAGACAACTAAGGCAGAAAATAATAGACAATGACATCCAAGGCTGTACTCCAGCCTCTGCATCCATAGGCATTGGTGAATAGAGGCACATATGTACACACTCACATACTCGCATGCATTCAACAATCCATATACCAAACATGCACACACCACACACACACACACACACACACACACACACACACACACACACATACACACACACATACCCCACAGGTGTACATGGGGGAAAAACACAAAAATAAATATTAAAATAATTTAATGTAAATTTTCAGCTATTTTTTTTCTACCAGGAGCATAAAGAAATCTAACTTTTCATAGATGTATGATTTTATTTTTTGGAATCATTTTGGCACTTCATTTTTTGAAAATGATACAGGTTATAGTTCCTTTGGAACTGTAACACAAAGAGCATATATTTTAAAAAAAAGAAAAACGTCAAACTCAAGCTTGACAAAGACATTTGTACGTATGATTCTAGTATTTGAGAGGCTGAGGCAGGAGGATTTTGAAGTTCAAGGACAATTCCGGCTGCCTAACAAATTGTAATTTAGTTTGAAATACGTAATGCAACTTGATATAAAATATAACTAAACAAACAAACAAAAACTCCTTAAGCTCAAATTAGATGAAATACTTTTTTTAATGAAAAAGAAAAAACTAGCTGCTTAGATATGTTTTCCTATCTGATTTCGTTATCATCGGGCAGGTTAATAAAGATTACAGCTTTGACTTCTCACAGTGGTCATGGATGTTCCATGAGGTCGAAATTGAGACTATACAANGGATTTCCCCACAGTGTTACAAGGGCTGAGAGAAGGTAGTTTAAACAAATGTTTCTAACATATAATCTTATTCCTCCAAGAAACCCAACACANCATTTGTGAATCTTCCATAAATTCTAAACATTCAAATCCATGATTCCGAATGTATCTCTTCAACAAAGTTTCTAGCTAGTTTCTTGTATAAAGACAAATAATAATGCCTGAAAGTCATTCTGAAATGAGGAAGTCTCCATTTTTGAAATAAGGGACAAGATAAAACTCCTTATTTGCTAATGCTGTGAGTGTACCATTGGATGGATGCATAATTTGACCAGGCATCAGCATCTACAGTGTCAGTAACAGATAACGCCCTGCATCACCTTCTGGAGCAGCCTCCTGCCAGGACAGCCAGGCTGTGCCTCGCTTTCCTCCCAGGCAGCATCCTCCTGCTTGTGTTCTCTAGGGACAGAGGGGCCAGCAGTTCAGAATTACTGCCGTGTTCCAATAGGATTCGACATCTTTTTCTATTCACTTTTCATTTCAGAACTTTCATGCACTGAGAACCCAAACACCACCCAGATTTATTTGTATTTATGATTACTAAAACACCAGTTTTTTAAACTTGTACTTTTGTACAACATAACAACAATTTTTAAAAATTATAATGTGAGTGGGCTTGGGNGGGATTTAAGAAGGTAAATAGGGGTAAATTGGAATCAAGAAAGCTTTTCAGAATATTTCTTTTGGATAACATGGTGGCCAAGGAATGCAAACATAATTGCATGTTTCTCAAATTTTCTTGGAGGCCAGAAGGGTTTGAACCAGAAGTGCAATCAGTAGGACTTAGAGTATGTTGTATATTTATATGAAAATTTTAAGAAAAGTTAGCTGTAACTAANTTTTTCCAAAGTGTGCTATGCACATTTTTAATGAAAAATGACATGTATTTGCACAAAAATTCTCAGGCATATTAAATTATAAACTGAAGTAAAACCCAAGAAGAAAAAGACAAATAATAATCCTGGTTAAGTTGAAACATAAATTTTAGTATCTGGTATCCACCAAGTCTATGGAAAATTTTCCTTTACCTGCATTCTTTTTAAAAATAGAAAATTGGTGTTTTCCATTTACAAATTATTGAAATCATAACTTATACCTTAAAAATCACAGTGAAAGGATTAAGTAATATTGGAGTACACATATAAACTAACACAGTCATGTAATCTACTGGCAAAAGTTAAGAATGATTTATAATGCATTTTTATAATTATATTTTAAAATGAAAGAAAGTTGATAAGGAAATTAACTTTTAGCAGAGCACACTTCAAATAAAATAACTTTATCATAAAATTTCTGTTACATCTTTTTTATTATTCTCCACAAACCATTGTAGCACATTTATTTTATAAATCAAATCACAAAGGATTTTTTTTTCATTTTAGAATCAAATTGTTAAAGTATTTGGTGCATGAAGGAAAAGATCAAAAGAGCCAACTGGGAACAAAANGCAGTGATCAGAATTCCAGATAAATCACAACACATAATAATCCTAATTACCAATCTTTAATTAAACCACAGGGAGAATTTATGCCCCAAATAAACCTTTTCTCACAGCATTTTCTGACTTGCAGATTGAATGTTTTCATGTTTCTAAACACAAGCCAAAAGAAAAGCAAATTATCCCCTGCCTTATGATCTATAGATGTACAAAGTCACGAGCAACATATGTTCAACGCAAGTTCAAGGCGAAATGTGGTCTTCAGGGGTATTGTTGTGAAATATTTGAAATTATCAAGCTAATTAACTCCTATAAAATTGACAAATTTATGAATGTCTAAATTGATGAATTAAACAACACATTGCATATCGATGATGCGTCTAATGGATTCATTTAGAAAGAACTGGATCTTTGAACTAGTTTCCTCTGGGAGGGGAATGCTAAATAAGTTTTATGTGGTTAGATGTCTCCAAATTATGCTGATATTTTTATATTATCCACCTCCCTGGCTATAGGGTTAACCAGTTTGGTTTTTGTGACCCAGAAGAGCCTNCTTGGAGTTTATACTATGCCNTCATTTAGGCAAGAAGATCCAATGTTAAATTTTACCTGTGATGAACTGAATGATCATTGCACAATTTAACAATCCTCTCAGTGATTGANGTTTTCATCTAAAATACTTTCTTGTATTTTACAATTACATAGTTATTTTATAGCACTTTTTAGTTTTAGAATTTTTAAATTTTTTTCTGAAATTTTAGATCATCAGTGTGCTGTGATATGCTAGAATACTACCTCCACTCTGACTGAGGTAAAATCCATTAGCTGTCTTATGTTTGTAATTATATTTGTTTTCCAAAGAATTGGGATGTTGATTTGATACACAGAAATGGAAATTATGAGTAGCATCATGAGGTGTCAGGCTGTTCAAGACAGTTAAACAAATTATCAAAAATGAGGTCATTTATAATGGAAATTTACTGCCCATAGTTAATTTGGAACTTGGAATGAACAAAAATGGAGGCAATGGGTGGTTCATTGTCTGGTAACAGTCCTTTCTTCAGAGATGTTGCCTCCTACCATCTCACACTTCATTTCACAGCAAAAATTATTAAGTGTGAGATATGCAACTTTAGAGACACCCATACTGTTTTTGATAGTTTTGTGTAAACAGAAACTCTTTACTAATACCCCAAATTGTTGATCTATTTTATTTTAAGCAATGCATTCTTGGGTAAATAACACAAATTCCAATGGAAATACCACAAATAACACATGTAAATTCTAGAAACTATTAATTATAAAATGTTATTATGGTGACATTGTCTCTCTATGTGAAGGTAGAATATTGGCTAAAATTTTGTGACAGCTGCTTCTGAACTCAGTCAGGCTGGCAATATGCCAATATCTGTCCTTTTTGGTATAAACAAGTATCTTGGAGAGCAATGGCTTTATTTTAATTCTGAACATTTGGGAACTTGGCATCTATCTTAGCCTGAATCTTACGAAATTGGATCTGATCCAGGTTACTATATGTCCATCTTCCTGTCACTTATTTATATGAGTGAAAAAGAACAAAATCTCGGTCTTCTAAAAGGCATTAAGTCATGAGATACAACAGTCTTACAAAATAAATGGGAGTGTAAGAGGAATGAAGCTTATGTCTGGTGACCTCTGAGGATATAAAAATCTTATATCCAAAAATATAGATTCAATATGAGAAAATTGACAACTCAGTAAAAGAAAGGAAAAAAATCTACTTCTTCTCAGGGATATATTTATCATTTTCTTCAGTAAGAAAGAGTATTTTCTAGGAAACTTTCACATCTTTCTTTCTCAAAATTTAATGAGATAGAAATTTCATACTCCAAATATTTTAAAAGATTATTATTTGTTTATGGCTATGTGCATATGTCCATGCATATGTATATGCATTACATTCAGGTGTTTATAGGGCCAGAAGGAGCTGCTGAAGGCCTGGAGCTGGATATAGATGGGTTGTGACCAGCCCTATATGGGTGCTGATGACTGAACTCCACATAAGAGAGCAGCATATACTATTGAGCTATCTCTCCAAACCCATAATTTTTTATTTACATAAATAGTGTGTGTGTGTGTGTGTGTGTGTGTGTGTGGTTTGCAGTTACACATGTGTCCAGGTGCATGAGAACATACACATGGAAACTATAGTTAACATTAGGCATCATTTTATTTATCCCTTACCTAATTCTTTGAAATATGATCTTTGCCTGAACCTAGACCATTGCAGATTCTGCTAGCCTTCCTGGACAGCAAGTTACAGGGACCGCCCTATCTCAGCCTCTCCAGCAGTGGGGTCACAGGTGTAAACTACAGGCCTGGGCTGTCTCCTTAGATTCCAGGGATCCAAACTTAGGTCCAAATATTTTCACAGCAAACACTCTCCTAATTGAGTTATCTTCTTGGTCCTAAATATTCTTTTAAGAATGCAATGAAGTGCTTAAAGATGGTATTGTAAAGTTAGACAGACACAATCAAACTCTTCACATTAGGACAATCANAGGGAGGCCTCATTGCCCTCAGAAACCAGCTGTCAATCTTCACTTATCTTTTAACATTTATTTGAGGATAGTTTCCAGTGCGTGTTTTCAAATGATGACTAAAAAGTAGAAATCATTTGTTTCATTAAGTGAAGAAAATATTGTTTGTAAAGTGCCCAGAGACAAGGGGAAGGAAAGTAAATTCAATCTCAAACAAGCCATTCTTTGGAAACTACCATCACTTGTAAGGAAACCATTGAAGAGGACTATGTCTTAAGCTTTGAAAATAAGAATAGCAATGCACTCCATTATTGAGCTACATTGCCAGTCCTCCCCAAGCGCTGATTTTTAAAATTATTAAAATCACTATACATTTTCAAAAGGCATAAAAANATTATTTTATGCATTGACATGTTCATACACTTCTATAATTTTTTCTATGTGCTTTGGCTGCAAGGCCTTTGATTATCTTCATAGGTCAGCAGCTTTATGGAATAGTTNGAGGTAAAGACAGTAGAGAACTCACTCTTCTCCAGTAAGCTGAGAGCTGTTATGTATGTCTTAATTTTCCCNTTTCTGCTTTCTAGCTCAGCCTTGAAGCCATATGTAAGTGTGAGATTTTTGTTACCTTTCTGGTTTCTTTTTTAGGTAAGGTATAAGATTTCTTTAGGAATGATGTAATTACTTATCCTGAGTATTCTTGAAGCTTCAAGAGGCACTGAGTAGTCTGTTGTTGATGTTGATGTTCTCATTGAAAATGGTGTAATTTTGTTTCATCTTACCAATAGTAAGAAATTTACAGTTTCCAAATTCATTCATATGGCTCACTCTACTTCATTAATTGGATAATCAAATTATCTATGAACTATAAGTTTACTTCTATTCAAAATTTTTCTTCTCTTCCTAATTAATTAATGAACTTTGAAAATGTAAACATCAAAACATTCACTTCTTGGTATTAAGTGATTGTCTAATGATCTTATTGTTATTTCTATCAATTTGCTGCCTATCTTATTTGTTTTTAATTTGTATTTCTTTGATTCTTNAATAAATATAAAAATTATTTAAAAAGGAAGCAATTCAATGATGGAAAGTTTGATTAGAGGAAAAATAAATATTGAAAAATGAATAATGAATCCATTCCTATGAATCTAATTTCTTCTAGTTTCTGGTTTGGAGCAAAGGTACTGGATTTAGCAGTATGAACAAATATCATTTTTGTAAACAGTTTCTTCTACATTACACCAAGCTAGATCTTCTTGATATCAGGGATTTTTTAATTGAGTCTAGTGACTTTGTTGGAAGGACAGAAGCCAGACAAATGTATGAAGACAGAAATCATGAGTTATTTTTGTAGGAAGTTGATGAGATAATGTAAAGAATGAAAGTGATATTAATTCCTCTTTATTTAGCCNTTGGAAACTATCCTTGATAGACGTTGAAGCTTTTAGCTATTAATACAATACATAAGTATTAAAATTGGTGCTGAAATATGCTTGAGCCTTTAGTTGAGGGGAGATGAAGAATTATTTTTAAGGTTTGATTTGTGGAGCTTGGACAAATGAAAACTAAAAGGAAGTATTGTGATGCTATAACTGCTAGTAAAGTGTTTATAGTAAATAATTTAGGAAAATAAAATAGTTGTTTCAATTTATTTAGTGGAAATAAAAGGAATATATATATGTATATATATATGTATATATATATTAACTATGTATGTGTGTTAACTCAAAATACATAGTTTGTGACATTTTATTTTCTTATGCATTCAGAAGCCAGACACATGTCTCAATATTTGAGTACTGCTGGAAGACTGAAGACCCGTGTTCAGTCTGTACCAATCATCTATGTCAGNTGTCTCATAACTGCCTGTAACTCCAGCTATAATGGACCTAACATTCTCTTCTGGCCTCTTTGNGCAGTCGCNTATATGAAACATTTAAGTAGAGACCCACATACATACATATAAATAAATCTTAAAAATATATTTTTAAAAATCCTACCATGGGAATATATAGAAAAGTAATGGATATATAGGTAATAGATCGATCGATAGATAGATAGACAGACAGACAGACAGACAGACAGACAGATAGATAGATAGATAGATAGGTAGGTAGGTAAGTAGGTAGATGCTAAATAAGTAGTTGATAGACAGGTAGAGTACAATTAAATATTTATGCCTTAGATGACAATGGCAAAAGGATCTTCTGATTATAGGATTGAATATTTACTGGAAATTATTTTCCTGCAGTGTTGTCTTAAGCTCATTGCCTAGATGATTCAGTTCTAATGTACAGTCTGTAATATAATTCTTTTTTGATGTAAAGGAGCAAAATTGGCATATTATTTTTGGATCAGATAACTGGTATTATCACTCATTCAACTTCTCATACTATATATGTTTGTATTTGGTTCTGGGAACTGAATTTAAATCTTTCTTAATTTAATTTATAATTATAATTATCAATATGAATAGAAAATGAAAGCAGGAATAACTTAGGTCTCAGCAACTATGTGAGTTTTTAAAAATATTATCAGTTCACAGAAATTTCGTAGCTGTATTTTAGACCAAGTTTCTGTGAGGCTGAGGACACAAAGGGGAAGTGCGTAATTTCTCTAAGAGGTATTTACCATCTTAGAATAGCATCTAAACGAGCACTTATTTAAATCAGAAGGAAGTTGTGCTCTTTATTCAGTGGAGCCAAATTAAATCATAATTACTATAGGAGAAAGGTTATGGTTTGATTTTATACATCTTTACAAATTCAATTTAGTGTCACATAAATGTGATGTTTTTTATATTAACTTTCTCATAAACATCACTTTCAAGAAAAAAAAACAGTTCAGTGCACAAATTCAAGAGCCCTTTATTACTAGTTTGAATTATGGAAAATAAATTCTGAAGCATTGAGTGTTTTGATTAAATCCTTACAACTATAAAAGATGAGAGCAGAATTCTTTGAGAATAAAAACTATTGATTGATCATAACTTTGAAAACTATTGTGGAAGGCAAGGCCATCCATATGCATGACTAACTAACTNTAGAAAGGGTTTGAAATTCACTTCTCATTTCTCAGGCAAAAAAATCATATCCAGGAAGTTGGTTCATAAAATTTTCAAGCAGGGTTTAAGGATTTATGTTCATGGTAGAACTTAAACTGAAACATTCTCAATATTATGCTTATTACCTTTAATACCTTATTACCTTTATGCTTATTTACCTTTAAGTAAAAAGAAAATGTGGAGGAAGCCATGAGCTGAATGAACTATTAAAATAGGAAATGTCTATATTGATCATCACTTGTTTTCTGGCTAAACCCAGTCCCCTAAATCGTGAGATTCATTCATTCATTTCATCTCCCAATTTTCTCTGAGAATGGAAATTTTAAACACACAACGATGTTGTTTGACTCTTCTTATATGGATACCTTACTAGTTGAATAGTATGTGTTTAATTGCTGTCAAGCAAATACAATACCTCAATGCATCATTAATATGCAATGCAACTGAGTTTCTTTGTAAGAGAAAAGAAGGGCTACACACACACACACACA
>LZPO01046362.1:0-12594 GCA_001675575.1 Neotoma lepida
GACTCCAATCTCAGTTCTGCTTTGTGTATGTGTTTTGATGTGTGTGTGTGTGTGTGTGTGTGTGTGTGTGTGTGTGTGTGTATGTGTGTGTGAATGGGCTTGTAGAGGGCACAAATCAACTCAGTGTCTTCCTCAACCATTCTCCACCTTACCTTATAATACAATCTCTCTCACTGAAGCTGGACTAAGCCATGGCAGCTATACTAGCTGACCAGTGGGGTCCAGGAATCCTCCTGACTGCCTCTCCAGTGCTGGGATTACAGGTTTTCATTACTGAACCTCACTTTTTATATGGACTCTGAGGGATTAAACTCAGCTACTCGTGCTTGAGCAACAACCACTTAACCAACACCCCTACAACCACTTTCTAAATCATGTTTCTTGGGATTTCCCAAAGTATCTGAACTTTGCGTAAGTGAAAAATCTGGGGTGAAAAAAAAATCAAAGGATACTAAATAAAAGAAAAATTCCAAATACCAGTTTCAAAGAAGGCCCCTTGAATCAAAGCCCCAGAAACTCATACCAGGGTGTTTGTCTTTTCTAGTTTTATGTATAAAAAAAATAAAAAAACATTGCTTTGGAAATAGAAAAATTTTTTAATTTTTTTAAATTATTTTTAAGTTATGTGTCGTATCTGCCTGTGAGCATGTGCAGATCCCCTACAGCTGGAATTAGAGGAAGTTATGGACCATTCTACATAGGTGCTGAGAGCCAACAGAGGCACTGAGAACTGGACTCGGGTCCTCTGGAAGAGTAGGACATGATCTTAACCCATGAGCCATCTCTTCATCCCTGAAAAGAGGATATTGTGATCTACATAAGGATATTCTGAGTCTAGCTGTACTGAGGAAGAGGGGTATCATGCTTGATGACAATTTTATTCAACCATATTATTTCTTCCAGTCTCCCAACTCCATATTGTTTTTATAAGTTAATCACTTTTAAGGACATCCAGTAAGAAGGAAGAATTTGTTAAGTTTGGTATTCCCCAAAGATCCATGTATTGAAAGCTTCATTTTCAGCCCATGGCTCTATTGGGCAAATGGAACCCTTAGGAGGTATAGAAGTCTAGGTCAACAGGACACAGCTCTGAAACTAGCTGGCATGAACACATCCTTTCCACCACATGCTATTGCTGTGATATACTCTGTTACCATAAGCCCAAGCATTGGGAACAATCAACCATGGACTAAAAACTCCAAAACTGTGGCCCAAAAACACTTTCCTGCTTTTTGATTGATTACTTTGACACAGTGACAGAAAGATGACATATATGTTCCTATGCAGTGTTGAATCTATGTATGAATATACTTGAGCCTATCTTTCTAGCATTAAGAATGATAATTTTCTTTGAGCTAATTACCCATTTCAGTTAAAAATGAAACTAGCCTTTTATAGACTCTGATTAAATCATATAATACATACTATAATTATTGAATAACAATATTGTCATGCTATACCTCCAAAGTATACTTTAAAAAAATTAGATTTATTGAGGTATCACTTAAATAACTAAAACCTACCCATTTCAACTTATAAGTCTATTTGTTTTGACAAATAGATGCAGTCGTGTAACTCCCCAAGCAACCGTGATACAGGACATCTCTATCACTCTATGAAGTGCTTTTGTGTCCCTTTGCTAATCTCCCTGCTTTGATTACTAAATTTCCACCCACTGTGTGGACAGAACACATTTACTTATTCATTTAATGGTTAGTGGGTATTTGGGAGGCTTCCAGTTGGAGTGGTTATGAATAGGGCAGCCGTAAACATTCCTCTCTCTATATTTGCATAGAGATACATTTTCATCCCCCTGTATAAATATCTCGGAATGGATTTCTGGGTTATATGGTAAGTGTATGTTTAACATAAGCAACTGCTAAGCTGTTTTCTGAAGTGGCTTTCTTGTTTTACATTCTCACCACAGTGTAAGGGCACCAGCTTCCTTGCATTCTTGCCAGCAGCTGGCACTGTGAGATGTTAAAGTGTCAGCCACACTATTAGGTATGCAACAGTAATATGTCATTGTGATTTCAATGTGCATTCTGGAAAGTGCATACTAATGTTGAAAATCCTCTTTTGTGAACTTGCTGGACATGTCTATTTTCTGACTGTTTAGATCTTGTGTCCATTTTATGCTGAGTTGTTAATTTTCTTATTATTGAGTTATAAAAGAACTTTACATATTCTGGACACAAGCCCTTATAAAGTTTGACAAATGAGATTTAATAATACTATTTATCAAAGTGGATTATACCAGCAAAGAAATATTAATGATATTTTGATTTTTCTAATTATTTATGAATTAAGTCAAACACTTCCTCTAAGAGAAAAGCAGCAGATATAATTAAGTCACAATACAGCCATATAGTATATATTCCAGAAACTGAAAGATAATGGGCCCTAATGATGCACACAAATCATTCTAAAATTGAAGCTATTCTTAATCCTTTATTTAAGTTAAATAGGCGATTGACAACATTTTCAGGATAGTTTTTGTTACTTAATCAATAAGTGGTTTCTGGTATCCATTTCCAAGGATGTTCAAAGAGTTGAGTTACACTATCACAAAATTCCTTCTTGAAAGCCCTCAATTCATCCCTTTCACATAGTCAGTATGCTGCAACATCTACAGGAGTAAGTGTGAATGTTAAAAGTAGATGAGGTTTCATGCCTGGGGAGGTGGGGAGGATCTGGGAAGAGAAGGAGGAGGGGAAAGAATATAATCAAAATATTTTATATGAAAAAATTTAAAATAAAATATAAATAATATTTTAAAGTAACTACATCTCCTTCTGGCACTGAATAATGTTTCTCTATTAATGTTCCCAACTACTTGGGAACAATGAAAGTTCCTGTATGTTATGTTCATAGTCACATTTTCAAAAAAAATATACTTGACATCAAATACAAATAATAATTGAAATAATCACACCACTAAGAGACTTATAATCACAGAAATTTCTAAAAAGATATATATTTTATATATACATTTCTTTCTTGCAGAAACATATGATGGAGTGATCACAATTAGGGCACACTGATGCTTTGTAGAAGGCAGCATCTCAGAAGAGTTTGCATTATGTGGAGTCCACAGAGGACAGAGTAAATGTCTAGTATACACATTAATGGACCATAAGATTATTTACTTGGTGTGGTATTTAGAGTCTGATAGCAACCATCTAGAATTATGATAATATTTATAACTCTTAAGATCCTTCATTTTTTTGTCACTATTTTAATTTACAATGATGAATTTTAAGGTCAATTTTAAAATGTGCTTTTAGTAGGTGATTTTTCTGATGTAATGTTTAGGGGCTTGAAAGTGAAACATTTGAAAGGTAGGTCATGACCTTTATAGTTCTTTCCTCTCTGTTCCTGGCAGCTGTCACACTTGGCCCTGATGGCATTGTAGTTTTCAAGCTTCTTTGTTTGGGATTACAATAGCAATCATTTTCCCTCGACACCAAGTGGATGACTAGCTCATCCAGCGTCCTGTGTCCTTCCCACGTTGGCTCCCTGGCGGCAGACCCTTGGTTTGCCATGCCAAACTTCTCTCTCCGAGGCTCCTTGACATTTTTCCTGAGTAGCTCAGCAAAAGCAACACAAAAGAACAAAACCCTCAGAGGGATTCTTAACTGGGGATTCAGACATTAACAAAAGGATTAATTAGTGAAGCTTAGAGTTTTGTTTATTAATTGTTTTATGTTCTCTCTTGTTTTCTGGTTCGGAGAGGAGGCAAATCTTTAGTTTTAATAGTGTCCTGAAAATGTTTCCAGGGCTATCAAAGCTTTCGACTGAAAGCCTTTGGACAAACCAAATGGGACATCTCACGTGCCCTGATGCGTGAGTTCTCAGTACCTGAAAGTTTTTATACAACAAAGTTCCGGCTCCTTTCTCCAGAGAGCTTCCGCCATCGGCCTCCTTGGGAGCATTCATACAGAGCAGAGGGAAAGAGCAGTGGATAGAGCCATGCCTCTCATTTCAAGAAGGAATCAGCGAGCAATCTTGGACATTTGAGAGGATTCGCAAAGGTCTGTCTGAGGTCAGGTCCTTCCAGGGTCCTGTTCAGCCTCCACCCGGGTGGCCAGGCTTTTGTACTACATCAGGTGAACGGAAGAGCCCAGTTCATCCCTTAAGATGCCCTAGGACAGTGTCACTGCTTTTCTTTCTTTTGATGATTCTCTTTTCTCTCACAGAGGTCTGTGGCGTCTCCCGCTTCCCACCTCCGCATAGGTATGGCACTCATTTTTCCCATTATCTCAATGAGTAATGACATCAAGGGCACAAAGCCAATCCTACCAGCACTTTACACTTTCTACAGAATAAAAAGGCACCAAAGCAAACACTCTGCAACCCTCGGCCTCGGGGATTGTGACTAATTTCCAAGCTCTCTTTGCTCTGTAGTCAAATTCTGGCTGTCATTTCACATTTGGCTTTTTTTCACAGAGCCCTTGAGCAAACTTTATTTACAGTGTACACGGACTTTCAATACTACATAATGCAGAAAATATTTGCTTCATTATGAAGCCAATTGAATATTTATTTTGATTTTTTGTTCCTTGTGGTAAACAGAACTCAAAACACTCTCTACTACCATTGTTCCAAACTAGTCAAAAAAATATGTAAACAATCAGCGTACGGATTGTGTGGCCCAGATCTTGTGATTGCCTCACCTCCCCTCCAGCAAAAGTAAAGTTTTGCTTTAAAAAAAAAGAAAAAGAAAAAGAAAGACTTCATGTCAATTTGAAAATTTAAAGCAACTCTCACTCACCAGGACTGTCTTTGGCTCGTGTCTGAGACTGCCTTTTGCAGGATGTCATGGCACAATCACATCTTTTCAAGGCTGTTTTGGAATGAAACTTTTTCTTTGGATAGGATCCAAAAGCAGGTTTCATTTTGCTCTCAGACAAATAGAATTACGCCAAGTGTGAAAGTCCTATCTGCTTTAGAAGGACAAAGGGACGAACCAGTGTAGAGGAATGCATGCTTGCACCCAGATGCATTTGACTCTAGTAACGTATGTGCCACTGGCTTTTCTGATTTCACTTCCTTCAAAAATCGGCTTGCCCTGTGTGCCTCCTGTGGCTTAAAAAGATCGTCCAGACTTGGAACGGACCCACCTGGCCTTCTGTATGGTCCAGTTTCTGCATATTCACAGTACAATAAACATGTCAGCCCAAACTGCCTGCTCAGCACCCCTGCCTGTTGACTCTGCATGATGAATACTTGTTATAATTTGATAGACTTTTGACTGATGTTAAATCCTGCCCATAAAACCCATACCTGATTATTTTTGCATTTTAAAGAAAGAAAAATAAATCCAGAGTAGCACAACGATTTTAGTTCATCTTTTTAAAATGCTTTGAGTGAACCACATACACATGCCAGCACAAATCCAGACTAATATTGATGTCAACACCCCCCTTGGGCATACCTTCCCACTGAGAATTTGGAAGTGAGATTTACTTTCCATCTTAGACTTAAGCCCACATATAGTGTTTCTGGAACTTTAATCCTAAAAGATCATTGCTGAGTTGCTTTTTCTCTTCCCTATTCCACTGGGTATTTATTAAACTTCTGCCTTCCTGCTGGAGGTGATCAACAACGGAGCTAATGTGCTGTGCAGAAGAGAAAGGAGTCTTAGGTTCTGGAATCAAAGCCTGGTTCTGTCACTTCCTGGTTATGTGATCTAAAGCAAGCTAACAAACTTCCTGGGGTCAGTTTCTTCTATCACACAAGGAACAGCCTGCCATAGTGCATATGTCTGTGATTGCAGCACTTGGGAGATGGAGACAGAAGGCTGATGATTTCAAAGTTACCTTGGGCTGCAAAGAAGGACCTCATTTTAATAAAAAAAAGGGGAGGATATATCAACATAATATAATTATAGTAAGGATTAAGTATAAGACTGTCTAAAAATATTTGATATAGAAGTATATAGTTAACATTGGCTTCTTTTTGTCTTTTGTACACTGTTCTGAATCTTGTTAGGTATAATTTTTTTTTCACTTGACAAGCAATGGAGGTATTTTAACATTGGATTTTCTATACAGATACAAATAAAGGTTAACTAATGATTGTTTAATAAAAAAAATTCAAATGATGGAAAAAATTCAAGATGTCACCCATCAGCTAGAGAATCAAATACTGGCAACAGCTGAAAAAAAATTTTTTTTGCATGTGTGTGTGTGTGTAGTCTGTTTGGGGTATTTTGTATGTGATGTATATGCATGGTATGTGCATATGATCATGGGCATATGTGTGTACGCATGTGGAAGCCCAACAGCAATGCCTGGCATCCTCCCTCAATCATTCTCTACCTTTAGTTTTAGAGACACTGAACCCAAAGCTAGACTGGGTAGACAATGAACTTCATGGATTCATCAGTTTCTGCCTCACTCTAAGACCGGAGTTACCGGTATGACCACCATGTGGTATTTGGGGGAGCTGAGCTCACGTTGTCCTGCTTTCTCAGCTGGTACAATATCAACTGAACCATCTCCCCACCTGAGTCCAGAAACTTTTAGACAGGAATCTTGAGTAATACTCTCTTCTTTGGTGAATATTTGCTAACTCTTCATTTATGGAAAAATATTTTTACTTATTCAAATTCTTCCTCAATAAAATGGAATCCAAAACATTAGAAGAGTTGGATCCCAAGTACCTGGCAGCATTTTCCATACCTTTATAGAGAAATTGAAAAACAGTGTACACCTATGCTGAAAAGAACTATAAATTATCAATTTATTCAATCAATTCACCCTGCATTGATTTATGAAGTCATTCCCCACCCTGTAATCTCCACCTCCATCTTCTTCAAATGTTCCCTCTGTGCTACCTTCCAATTTGGAGTGAGTTCTAGGCCTCTGACCTCCACAGCTTATCACAGAACAAAAGAGAAAACCCTGGGACAAGTACTGCCTTTGCCTTTTAATCTACTGCTGGCTCACCGAGAGGGTTCGGTTTTCTCTCACAGATAATTCTTTAACATTTATACAAGCCCTGGTATTCATTACATGCTGAAGGAGAGAGGCTAAAGTAATGTATCCTTAGCTAGATCATAAAAGACTGTCAGCTCATCAGTGACTTCCTATGATGTCATCAGCAGGAGAGCTAGAAGAGTTAAGCTCCACACTGAAGATGAAATTACAACTTCAGCATTGACCCGCTTACGTGGCCTAGTGTGCAGAGCAGAGCTGACTTTAATATATGTTTCCCTATCCCTATAAAATACATCAAAGGCCAGAACTTCAAAGCCTTGCATGACTGGCCATTTGGAAAGAGGTATATCCGGGCCCCAGAGGCTTCATCTTAAGCAGATGCTAGTGGCAATGGTGAGGCTAGAAACTTCGAGCACAGGCTTGTAAAGTCACAGTTGAACACCAGTCCTAGCTCAGGAGGGGGTGGCATAAAGGGAGCTGGACTCTTCATTCTGTTTCCTAAAACCAGGTACGGACTTGACTTGAGGCAGGTAGCAAAGGCTGGGTTGAAATTTAAATTCTAATATCTTTTCCTCAGCCTTGCTCTCCCCTGGAGGGCAGCACCTATCAGGCTGGTGACCTGTATGCCACTAGGTGGCGCTCTCTTTACTACTGTCTCTAACTCTATTTTCCTTTACAAAAAATTAAACAGAAAAGAACAAGATGTCAGGTCTGGTGCCTTGCTACAGGGGCTGAAGGTATGTTACTAAACTCATTTTGAAATGTTGAAGTTGAACTTTACCACACGACTGTAGAAACAAAGATCTGCACACCTAAGAGATAGAGTAAATATTAATGACATAGATAACTGAGGACTTAAGATTTTATCTTCATCCCTTCATTCCCTCCTTTTTCTTTCTTTTTGGGGGGTGGGATGGGAAGCAAAAGCATGCAACTGAGATGCTAAAATCCAGCCTTTTGAAGACAGTGCCTAACAACCTTGAACTTTCCTAGCTTCCTTTGAAAATGTGCAGAGATGAGGTGTAGGCCTGAAGAGGGCCTGTCCATGCTATATCCTTAATAACTGCAGGAAGAATTTCAGAGAACACACAATCTCATTCTCTGACCCCCTTCTCTCTTCTCTATTCACTGTTTCTCTCAAACTTTCTCTCCCTTTTAAACTTTGCTTAAATTTTGAAAACAGGAAGAGAGAAGTTTGGAGTCTGTTATGAAGATTAGAACACCCTTTCATTATGTATCATGAACTACTGTGAGCATTTCCTTTACAGTTTGAAGCAAACTCTTAAATATGGTGGTTCTTTAGGATAAGACTCTAACTGTTTTCAAACGACATTTGAATGGGGTGGAGACGTGGCTCAGCCAGGAAGTGCTTGTGAGCATGAAGATGTCTTATGCCTGGCACCCGTGCAAAAAGTTGCATGTAAAACAGTAGGCATGGTAGGGCCCATCTGTAATCCCCATGTTGGGGACAGGAGACAGGCAGATCACTGGAACAAGCTGGCTAGCCATCCTAGCCAAATTGATGTTCCAGGTTCATTGAGTAACCCTGTGTGTCAAGGAATTAATGTNTAAAATGACTGATGAAGACATCCACTGTTTACCTCTAGTGTCTACCCACTTATGCACATGTATGTGCACACATACACACAAACATACACCGAGATATTTTGAGTTGCATCTCCATCAAGGCTGTTGAGGAAAGGAAAAGTTTTATTCACTAGGTCACAGTAAAGCCAGCCATTCTTCTTCCATAGCTCAACTTTACTCATTACTGATATGCGTATTAGCATCGCATGCATTATCATCCAGCCATTCCAAAGCAGGAATTTGCTACGCCCGAGTTTGTATCTCTTGCTAAAATTTATTAGCATTATAATGTTTTTGCCTTTTAGATATCTGTACACTTGTGCAGCACCAAGAACCTAGTTAAAAACTGAACCAAAGCCCCTTTGTTCAGGTGACATGGCTCAAAACCTTGTGCTCAGTCACGTGGAGAAACTCTATTCCCAATCCTGCTTCCTCCTAGGCTGAGGCCATTCCATTCAAGGCCTCCAGAGACACACATATTTAAAGTTTTTGTCTTCTTAGCATCTCCTAGTATAGAAAAAAGTGGATTCCTTTTACTAACTCAGCAGGTCTTTGAAGGCTTCAAGCCATTCTTCATCTTATGACATTACACATGAGGCTTTGACTTTGTTTGTATTTTCTGTAGTGAATTCTTTTCCTTCCCATGCCAGTCGATGGTGAGTTTCAAAGATCTTCCTTTCTATCCCCAGTAGAGGGAAGGAGCAGCTGAGATCCTGTCTTGCTTTAAAACTGATTAGAAGTAGGACATGTATAGTAGCCTTGTGACTAAAGCTAATATTTACCAACTCTCATGAATCTCCCATGGGTATGAATTTCCCCGCAGAGGTCTAGTTGCTAGAAGGATGGAGAGAGTAGGCATTTTCTTTCCTTTTATAAAAACTGATTTTGACTGTACCTTCACATATCCACAATCATCAACATGCAGCTCCAGACCATTCTCATCACGCACACATTCCCTCTCCCTGCTGCTATAGATTTATCTGTTCCATACACCAAATATAAATGGACTCATATATGGCCTTCAGTGCCTGATTTCTTTTACTTAGCATGTTTTGGAGTTTGACTATGTTATACCAAAATCAGCACAACATTTCTTTTTATGGCTGACCAATATTCTAAAATTTTCTTTTCTAATTGCCCACTATAAATTCTTACTTTTCTTAGTCAAGTAGCCAATATCAGCCTGTGAATAGTCTTAAGGGGAATATTAACTGGATGTTAGCATATTAGTAGCTCAATCAAAGACATTAAGTCAAGAGATTTCTGGTATTTTCTGCCATGTAAAAAGAAAAAAAAAAACTCTTCATTAGTTTATCCTTTCACTACTCAACGGTGATCACCAGAAAAAGTAAATGTCTTAAATCTCTCTTCAAGGTAGTATGCTTAATTTTCAATGTAACACACATTTAGCAAAGTCCAATTTTGAGAAACTAGGAGGAATTTAATTTTAAATTAAGGAAATGTACATTTGATACTATCTACTGCTTATTAGAATAAAGTATTGATTTTATTTATCTAATAATTTAGCAAGATACTTTTTATGAAGTAAGGTTATCAGGACTGCATCCAAATGTTCATGTGTGGTACCCGATGCTGTTGGATGAGTAGAAGGGTGGATGGACAGTGGGATAATGATTCAAACATCAAAGTAGATCCTTTNGTAACACCAAGTAATCTACAGTGCTAATATAGAATACATCCTGTCATGGTTCAAAGCATTTAGATTACATTACATTCAAAACATGGAGTTCAAGAAAACACTATTGATAACTCATTATGACTTCTGGAACATGGATCAAATGGGTATCAGATACGATTATATAATTCATACATGCTGAAACATGCAGCCTACTATGTTATGATAAAAAAAGTGATGTGTAAATGATGACACATGTGTTCTTTGATGAGGGACAAAAACAAAGACCAACACGGTTTGAAGAGGTTCCAAATACTAGGCATTGGCGGGGGTTGGGGCCGTGGAAAGCGGTAAGACTGGTGAGAAAGAAGCAATTCTTTGCTTCTGTGATAATTTGCTAACATCATGATGGTGCTTTCCACTTGTGTATATCTGCCACATATGTTTCTCTAACTGAGCGTCCTTAGCAAGGAATCACAACAAGCAAGTTCAGTGTTAGGATGTCATCTATTCTTCACTGCTCCGGAGGATGACACTGACAAACAAACCAAAGCTCAGGGATGATTTCTCTTTAGACCATGCGGCTCCGGGGGTGTGGCAGTTGACAATGCAGAACAAGGGAGATCTGGATGCATATTATGATCTAGTGAGGATGACACTGTTTCATAAAGATGCTTCAGGAATGCACTGCCAAAGAACTTTCAAAGACCTTTCGCTGAAAGACAATACGGATCCATTGGGAAAATTTAAAAAGACAGAGAAACAGGCTGCCAGTCACTCATGACTTGCTCCAGGGGACCCTGTATAGATGCAGGTTGGGGGTGGGACTATGACACTCTAGGCGATTGCATATCTGATGCAAGTGCTGGCGTCGTCACTGGTGGGCAGGAGGCTGCTACCCAGCGTGTGCTGTGTGCTGACTGCCTGTAGCCTGCTGTTTGGGTAAGCTGAGCACAGGGGTCCTCACTCGCTGAGCCTCTGGCTCCTGGCACAGGACTTGCAGCCAACAACAGCAAATGGTGGCAGCCAGCAGGAAGCCTGTGGGGCTGCAGACCCCTCTAGGGTAACATTCTCAAGTCCGACAAGAACTCAGGGCAAGAGGGTGGTGTAGAAGGGGCAAACTTGAAACCCCAGTGAAGGGATGGGGCCGCAGTGAGGAGTGGTTCTAAAATCCTGCCTTCAGGTTTGNTTGACACCAAAAGACAGGCACCCATCGCCATCCAAGGGACCAGGAGGCCAAGCTCAGTGTTAGTAGGGTGGCTGTCCTGCTGGTGTTGGTCTCCTTTCACAGACCAAAAGGCACTGCTAGGCTGAAGACCAATTGTAGCCATGCTTTTCAGGGGAGGCTCTGCTTTCATCAGAAGTTAATTTTTAAGACTAAGACCTTTGATATTTCTCTCTGCTTTTGTCTCTTGTTCCTTTTCTGTTTCTTTCTCCATCCTTCTCCCTCTTTGCTCCTTTCATGATTAAGGCCAGAAATGAGCAATGAATGCTTTCCTGTCACATAAGGCNAGTGAAGATAACTTGATGTTATCTGCCTTGATGTGGAGAGTAAACACAGCACAGTACACCACCATCAGGAGCACTCACACAGTGGCAGAGCTTCCACCCCCACCCCAGGGACTCAGGGTGACCTGGCTCCTCTCCTTGTCACTCCAGAAGGCAGGGGGATTAGCAGACAGGGATGTATCAGTGCCTGGGGAATGGTGCCTGCTCTTGGCACTGAGTGTGTATCAGTGTTAACAGCTGGGGGCATAAGTCATGCTCAGTAAGGATTTAGTGGCAACATTCAGTCTGGAATTAGCCAAGCAAACAGGGAACTAGCTGTCTTTTTGCCAAGGCTGGGAAGTCCAAAAGGTCATGTGATCTCTTGGGATTAATCCTGGTATTTAGGAAAATGCCTTCCTTATCACGGCTCTGGATCAAGGGCTTCGCTTTTTGATGAGAAGAAACGACTTCTAAATAGAATGTGATCTGGTGTTGGGGTCACTCCCTTGCACTCTGAAGAGTGTTGTTGATAGGTCAGACACTACAGAGGCAGTTAGCTAGGGAACAGTATCCAAGGAGAATTAAGTGAGGGAGAGAGAGGGCANTGGCATTAGATAGGTCAGCAAAGAACTTCTGTGATCTCCTAAGGAGTTTAGAGCNGTGTACAGTGAGAAAGCAGTTAAGGAGAATAAGCATTGTGTAATACAGTACCNCAGTGCAGTCNATCCCTGACTAANAGCAGTCTCATTGTTAGAAACTGGGGGTGGGGTAATAGAGAAGCCAAATGAAAAGACCAGCACTGGAAGCAGAGAGAAGGGTTGGATGCACTAGATGTTAATGATANAACATTTACAGGACATGGTAATATTTGGACATGGGACACAAAGAGGAGATGAAGTAGAAGATAGATTATAGCTCCTGCAGACTAGTGGACCAGAT
>LZPO01046365.1:0-12544 GCA_001675575.1 Neotoma lepida
AGAATAGAATGAGACTGAACAGGGTTGAGCTGGGCCTTCCTCGTATTAAAGGATTTCAGAACAATTTTGCAAACACTGATTTAGAGCTTAGGCCTTTAGCCACGAGGCCAGAGTAAGTTATCTTGGGCTGGAAGCAGGAAGGTGTGGATAGCAGGCAGTGATGGTGCAGAGGGGACTGCACTCATCCACTCAACACAGGCTGCCTGACCACAAAGCAAAAGGTAGTTCTGTATTATGCCAGATGCAAGGGACAGTAGATGGCACAATCCCCTGAGAGTAGCAGAACCTGTATGGAAACCTGGAAGCACAGTCACAATCCCCCATTGAGGAGCCATCTTTTCTTCCTAACAAGTGTTTGACGTCACTACCATTAGCTAGTCTTCCTTCTGTAAACAATGCATCCTTTCTCTGCCTCTCTGTCTGTCTCTGTCTCTCTCTCTCACCCTCTTTTTCTATTTTGCTGTCCTCCATCTAAAATTTTACAATTTAATCTATATCGCATACCACAAATTTAATGCTGTGAGTTCAAAATACATAATTAATTTACAAATACAGCATTTACTTGTTCTATTTTAAGAACTACTGGGTGGTATATCTACCTTCCATTATTAATACCTTTGCTGTCTACCATCTTAGACCACTAGTTCCCTGGTGGTGTTATTTTATGGTAAAGTGTTCTGTAGATTCTCAGATATCACTAGTTGCAATCTCATGGCATTAAGAACCCATATTTCTGTGCAGTCTTCATTACCAGTCCTCCCTTAGCATTCCTATAGCCTTGCAAACTGAAACCCATCAAACACCAAAGCCTCATTCTCCTCTTTGAACTAACTTCAGTAACTAGTCTTCTTTTTCTCTTTCTATCAGCATCACTATTTCATTCTCTCCTGTCTTGTGGGCATCAGGATCAAACTCAAGTCTCCAGGCTTTGCAATGAGAGCCATTACCTGCTGAACCGTGTGTTGCTGCTTCCATCCCTCTTTTTTGGTACTGGTCTTAATGTAGTTTCCTTGGCATTCTTCCTGTTGAATCATGAAGTAGACTTGCACAACATGCCCATAATCCCTATGTTCCAGATGGAGGCAGGGCAATCAGCAGATCTAGTTCAAGTACGGTGTGGTGAGTTCAGGCAAGCCTGCTGTCTGCACCTGTTTTCCATCCATTTGTAAATGGAGAATGGACTTCATTACATCATTTTGCTTTTGAAATCAATACAGCTGCAATTCTGCTCTGCTCCAATGGAGACTAGCCAGCTGGGGTCCTCAAGGGCCCGGCTGGTGGGGAGATAGCCACTCCAGCCTGATGCAGTTCTGCTCAGAGGGGTTGTAGCCAGATGGAGTCCTAAAGCCTCTGGTTTGAGGGAAGACATCCACGGGCCCACCTGGTTCCTTGTGGTGCTGGACAGGTGGGCCTTATGATAAGGAAATAAGTGGTGGAGAAACGGGAGAGATAGAGAAGTAAAGTGGTTCATGAGCTGTGAAAAGATGCAGAAAGGAAGAAATGAAGATAGTGAAGAGTGGGCAAATGTTGGAAGCCTGCTTGCTACTTGGGTCCATGGTGACAACTAGACCTTAGTTGCTGCTGAGGACCATGTCTGGGTCCATGGTCCTACGGCAAACGAGGTCTATGGGGATGTCCAGAGCTCATGTTCACCAAAGGCCACATGAAGCCTGGGGTCTGGGCCAAAACCTGTGGCCTTGTTGTTATGCAGGGGAGATGCTGCTGCCAGAGTCATCCTGATCTGAGTGTCCGGGGCTACCACTTGGAACTAGGATGTTGACCAGGCAGAGCTGCTGCCTGGGGCCATGGCTGGGTCCATGGCCCAGCTGCAGCTGGGGTTTGTGTTAAAGTCTATGGCCTAGGTTGCCACTAGGTGAGGATCCAATGCCACCCACACAGAGGCCTGGGATCTGGGCTGGAGCCTGTGGCTTGTTTGGAGTCTGGGGGCCACCCACAGCAGGAGCCATACAGATATAGACGGCCTGCGCTGCCTCTGGGGCCGTGGTGTTATCTGGGCCTAGGCTGCTGCCGAGGCCATGTCTGAGCCCGAGGCTCTGTAGCAGCCAGGATCTGGATAGACATAGGTGGCTCCCGTTGCCACTGAGCACCGTGAGGATGCCCAGGTTGGTGTTTGAGGACCAGGATGCATGCAGAACTGAGTGACCTGCACTGCTACTCAATGTCATGGTGACTTCCATGCCAGAGCTGCAGCCGAGGGCCATGTCAGAGTACATGGCCCTATTACTGCAGCTAGGGTGTGTGCTGATGTCCAAAGCTCCTGTTACCATTGACAGCCGTGCAGACACCCAAGATTGAGGGCCATGGTGGTGTATCAGGGCCATACTGACCCTGGGGCAGTGGTGACATCCAGACTCAGCTGCTGCTGAAGACTGTGTCAGAGTCCATGGTCCTACCGCAGCTGAGGTCTGTGCTGAAGTCGGGGTCCTGTACTGCCACCAAAGATCACATAGAGGCCCAGGGTTGAGGCCACAACCTGAGGCCTCGGTGGTGTCCCGCAGCCATGTGTCCATCAGAACCATTCCCACCTGAGTGGCCAGTCCTATTACCGAGAGCCAGGATGTCGTGCAGGCCCAAGCTACTGCCCCCGGCCATTTCTGGGTCCATAGTCCAGCTGCAGCTGAGGTCTGTGTTGACCTCAGGAGGCCTTAGGAACCATGTGACATGAAATCAGAGGGCCACGCTGAGCTGGCCCCACCCTTCGCTGGCCCTACGAAAGCTGGCCTTGCCCTTTGTTGTATACTACAGCAAGGGAGTTAGCTCTTGCACTCTCAGGAGAGATGGCCCCCACCCCTCACCACGGGTGAGGCTGAACAGACCCTGAAGGCATGCAAATAGGGGAGTTGACTCTGCCCCCTTGCCTGAAGTGGGTGCCCCAGTGCCCCAGACTGACCAGCTCGACTACCACCCAGGCCCATAGCTGGACCTGGTGAAAGGACTGGTACTGTGGAATGATACCCGCAGGATCTCCAAGATTCAGGGCGGTCACAGGATATGCTAGAGGAGTTCTGGTGAGAATCCAAAGATGATGGTGTACCAGAAACCAGAAGCCTTGAACAAGACCAATGACTCCTTGCAATGAACATGTACTAGTAAAGCTGATAGGTCAAAGGCGTATACTATATGACCCACCAAAGCCCCCAATGCCACCAAGATGAATGTAGAGGTGTTGGAGAGGCAGGAAAGAAGGAGAAGCAAAGAGATTTATTGTTGTTGTTTTTATTTTTTTTGGGGGGGTGTTGTTTTTGCGTTTGTCTGCTTACTTTTGTTTTCTTTTTGGGAGTGAGACAGGGTTGAGGGGAGGATATGGGGGAACTGGGAGGTGAGCAGAATTGGGGTGCATGATATGAAATTCCCAGAGTTAATAAAGAAGATAAATTAAAAAAGAAAATAATACAGCAGTAGGTACAAATGAATAAATAATTTGGGGCATGTATACACCAAAGAGTTCTATCTATGATTGATTTCATCACCACTGCAAGCATACTGTTTTATGTTACTATCAAGGATCAAGGACTTCCAATCTCTCCACATATGGTCAACTTGCTAATTTTCTGCTTTTAGTTTGTTTCTGGACTTTTCTGTTTTGTTTGAGAGATTTTGATCAGGAGATAGTCTTGAATTTTGTTCACTGCTAGCAAATTCAATTTTTCCAGTGCTGTTAAAGTCCTGTTTCATTATTGATGATCTGTCTGGGTTTTCTAGACATTATTGGAAACAGTGTATTGATGCCCCATTCTCTTATTGTAGAACTATTTATCCTTTCAAGGCTGTCAATATTTCCATCTATATTTTGTAACTGATGTTTGTTTCAAGACTGCTTTCAATTGTTACAGATTCTTTGTCAGTGTAAAGTTTTATTTTCAGTGTAAGACTTCATTCTTTTATCTCCTTGTAGAATTTTTTGACATCAAACCTGTCTAATTTTAGAGATTACTCAGCTAACACTTGAATGGAACATATCTTTTCAGCCTCTTAGTTTGTAAGCTACTTGTGTCCCTAGATACTAGATGAATAGTGTACAGAAAATTTTAATTCTCTCTTTTCTTAAGTTCATTCCTCTCATGTGTTTTTTTTTTTTGATTGAATATTTTGAGCCATTTGCATGTAAAGTCCTAATAGGGTTAATTTGTTTTTGTTTTATCATGTTTTTTCATGTGTTTCTTTTAGCTTTGTTGTTCTTCATTTTCTCTATTTTATTAAAAACATTTTATTCTTAATGATTTTTAATTTTTTCACTTTTTATGTGTGTATGCTTGCATGTTTAAGATGTGTGTGAGTTCCTGTGAAAGCCATTGTTGCACATGTGTGGAAGTGAAAGGGCAAACTTTTGTGGAGTTAGTTCTCTCCTTCCATTTTTTATGTGGGTTCCTAGGAATTGAACTCAGGTCCTTAGCAAGAGTAAAGGTTCTTTACCCCTTGAGAAATCCCTCTGTCCCTGGAGTTTTTTTTTTAATCCATTTTACTCATAATAAATATATTATTTGTGCTTATTATGTGGGTATATGTAATTTCATAATGCTTTATCAGCCCATTTTAAATTAATAGCAATAGTCCTAAGTGGTTTTATGTCAGCTTGACACAAGGTAGGGCCATGTGGAAGCAGGGTCCCTCGCTGAAAAAATTCTTCTGTAAGATTGGTCTATAGGCAAATCTGTCAATTATTTTCTGATTAATGATTGATGGGGGAGGGCCCAGTTTACTGCAGGTGGTAACACCCTGGGCAGACAGTCCTGAGTTGTATAAGAAAGCAGGATGAGCAGGCCATGAGAAAGAAGCTAGTAAGCAGTGTTCCTCCACGGTCTCTGCTTCAGCTTCTGCCTCTAAGTTCCTGCTCTGCTTGAGTTACCCCAAATTTCCTCATGGATGGAGTGTGATGTGAGAATTGTAAGGTGAAATAAACCCGGTCCTCCTCAAGTTGCTTTTGGTCATGGTGTTTTATCAAAGCAATAGAAACTCTAACTAAAATGCCAACTGAACTTCAACCGCATCCACGAGGTTGTTTACTTCCGGACAAACTTCCCTACCATTTGACTTTATTGACATCACATTTTATACTTTTATATATTCAGGATTTTTTCCAATAATTTTAAATTATTTTTATTTTCTTCTATTCAGACTACAGAAAATAAAATGCAGAGTTGTAAGTCAAAATTATCTGGCACTTTTTTATAATTGTTCACAAATACAACTTTTAAAAAGAATTTTTGTGTGACTTTAAGTAACTATCACATTTTCATGTTCACATGCACAGACTACATTTTATCTGTATGAACAGTGAGACACAAAGGAAGTTAATTTACAAAAACCACGTAGTCTTAAACCATGATTGATTGATTTCTTTTCCTGTCTTTCTGTGTTTCTGACTTGATATAACTTGAAGTCACCTGTGAAGAGAAAACCTCAATTGAGAAAATGGCCTGTGGTCAGGCCTTTTGTGAATTTTCTAAACTGACGACTCATTTGGAAGTGCCCAACCCCGTGTGGACTGTACCATTCCCTAGGTAAGTGGTCCTGGGGTATATAAGAAAGCAAACTCAAAAAGCAAGGAGGAGGAAACCAATAAACAGGATTCCCCCACGGTCTCGGATTCAGTTCCTGCTTCCAGTTTCCTGCCTTGGTTTCCTTGATGATGGTCTGTAACCCATAAGCTAAATAAACTGTTTCCTTCCTATGTTGCTTTGAATGATGGTATTTTATCAAAACAATAAAAAGTAAATTAGGACAGAAATCAATCCTAGGTTCATGGGGTACTGCTATGGCAGACCTTACCACGTATCTTTGAGGATTGTGGAATAACTTTGGAACTTTGGTCTGGTAAAGCCATTGAGTGCTCAGAGCTTAATGGGCTACAGTTGTAGGTGTTTGGGAAATAATGCTGAAAGCAGTGAAGATGACAGAGGCTTGGCTTGTGACATTTCATAAGGAAGCAAAGACTGTACCAGGGCTGTTTGTGTGCTACTTTCAATTAAGAAACTGTGGTTATTGTCAGTTGGGTTGAAGAATCAGCAATTACTAAGAAGAATGGAGTCCTACTGAGGTATAAGCTTTACTTTATTGAAAAAATTGATGCTGGTTAGCTAGGTCTGAAAAATCAGCTGTAATTAAGAAACCAACATTACTGACATGAAATCTTAGGGGTATGGGTGCATTTCCTCAGGGTCAGCACATAGAATCTGTGGTCCACAGGGGTCCAAGGCTGCATTATGCTGACAGTCAAACAAAAATATGCAAGAGTTATGCAGATGGTTCTGATATAAGGTCATGAAGGAGTCATGGAGAGCAGCTGAGGCTTAGCACTTTGCCACAGGACTTGAACCTTCGAAGAAAATCCAGAATAGGCCATTGGTAAAGGTGCAGCCTCCATTGCAGTGGAGACCTAGCATATTAGAGATTAGTACCATTAAATGACCACCAAGGAGAAAAGCAGCTGTGGAGTGAGCTGGCCTGAGCCTATGAGATGAGCTGTGTTTGCTCCAAATTGTAGAGAAAGGGAAGTGGAGTTTTCCATGTCNTTTGAATCGAAGAAGTTGGCAAGTGGATCCCAGATGACAAGCAGTAAACTTTTTGCACTGTTGAACTTCAGATCATTTGCTTTGATTTGATCATGACTATGCCCTGGTTCTTCCCTGTTGAAGTAAGAAAGTAATCAACTTATTTTTGATTTTATAGGACCCCACAGTTGAGAAATGTTAGAATTCTAAAGAAACTGGATATTCTAAAGAGACAGCATTTTAAAGTTTTTAAAATTATTTAAATTATTTAAAGACTGTGGAACTTTTACATTTATACTGTTTTGAATTGTGATATTAATATTAATATGACAAACAAGAAAGGAAAGTATATGGTTTAATAATGATGTGTTTGTGTCAAATTGACAAGAGGTCAATTGTCAAAACTGCAACAAAAAACTGCAACTTGACAAAAATCTTCAAAAAAAGAACCATCATTGAGAAAATACCTTTATCAAATGGGCCAGTAGTTATGCATGAGCAGGGGTATTTTTTTAATTAGTGATTGATGTGGAAGTAACCCACACACTGTGAGCAGTGCCATTCCCTAGCAAATGGTCCTAAGGTGTATAAAAAAGCAAACTGAACAAGCCATGAGAAGCAAGCCAGTAAACAGAATTCCTCAATGGTGTCTGCTTCAGTTACTGAATCTAAGTTTCTGCCCTAACTTCCTGCCTTGGCTTCTGATGATAGATTATAAACCAAATAAATCATTTCCTCTCCAAGTTGCTGTTGGTCATGGTGTCTTATAACAGCTATAGAAAGCAAATCAATATGTCTTGTCTTTGCTTCTTTTCTCCTTGGTTTCTCACTTTCCTTCTTTCCATCTTTCTCTCTTTCTTTCTTTCTGTCTGTCTGTCTGTCTTTCTCTTTTTTCTTTCCTTCCCTGCTTCCGTCCATCCCTGCTTCCCTCCTTCCTCTCTCTCTCTTTCTCTCTCTCTGTCTCTCTGTCTCTGTCTCTGTCTCTGTTTCTCTCTCTCTCTCTCTCTCTCTCTCTCTCTCTTTCTGTCTTCCTGTCTGTCTTTATCTTTCTTTCCCTGTCTGTATGTCTATCTATATCAACAGCTACCATATTTCATCAATACAACTGAGAGAACAACTAGAAATCTGCTTAAGGAAGTTTTGGGAGTCAGTTTGAATAGAGGGATAAGAAAATTCAACTTTGTTCTTAACAGATTGAGAACTTTTTGTGTATTTTTTTCTGTTCAGGCTCACACTGTTTTGTCTTGTGCAGATTGTTACTAGAGTATTCTGGGAAAGAAACAATACTTGCTAAGAGGTAATATCTCTAGGACTAGCCCTGAGGGAAACATACACAGTACACAATACAAAAGAGAAATATGATGGGTAAGATACTGTTTTTTGTTTTCATGTTTTTGGTTATAAGCTGTGAAATTATCAGTAACTTGGAAAGTTTTGTTTCTTTTAAGTCAATGGCTGATATTTGAAAGACACCCTGCTAATTACCATGTGAGGAAGACTTAGGTGCATAGAGAACAAGTAAATCAAGATGTTTGACTTCATTTTCTCTCATTTTGACTCTCCTCCTTGTTCTTTTCATCTTGCTTTGCCTCATAAATTATCTGAGAAAACATCTTAAAGAGTAAAAAGGTTTATTTTGATAAATGACTTCCAGTGTTTCAGGATATCCTTGGCTGGCTTCATTGCTTTGAACTTGAGACAACACAGAATATCATGCTGGGTAAGATGTGAAGGAAAAGAGTAGTAGCATGGAAGCAGAAAAAGATAGGGAAATAAGAAAAAGCTCCCGGGACAAGATGCACTCCTTGAATACTTGCACAGTGACCTCCTCACTTTAACAAATGAGTCCACACAGCTTAAGCTATGAATGAGGTTAGTGTCTTCAGGATTCAATGACCTTCGATCTAATGAACACTAGTCAGAAATAAACCATCAACACATTCTTTCTCTCCTTTTCCTCCCCTCGATTCTTCTCCTCCTCTATCTTCCACTCTACCTTCTTTCTTTCTCTCTTCTTCCTTGTCTCCTTCCCACTCTGCTTGCTCCCTAATTCACTCATTTACGCTGCCCTTTGCACATTTTAGGAAACTGTATATAAGAACTCACTGATGCAAAAATAGAATAAAAAAAGCAACTGAAATATTTACAGTATACTGTAGATGATAGACCAAAGGTGCAAATGTAAATCTGTAAGCATATTCACAAATATATTAACATAGGGCTCTAGCAATTGATAACCGTGAACCAATTAGCAATGAAACTGTATATTTTTATAATCTCACTTTTATATATTATACACAAATAACACAACATTCTTAGTAAATTATACAATTTTAGCCTTATTAAATGCTAGAAATGATCAAGCTTTATAGTTAATAAATACTAATTGTTTTAGAAAGACTAAATTCAGAAGTTCTGGTAAATACTGATGCTAAGGGAATCCTCAATTTTGTAGGGCAGTGGTTCTCAATCTTCATAATGCTGGTGACCCTTTAATACAGCTCCACATGTTGTGGGGCCTCAAGGCATACTCTTTTCATTGCTACTTCATAACTGTAATTTTGCTACTATTATGAATTTTAGCATAAATATCTATATGTTCTGATGGTCTTAAANGACACCTGTGAAAATATCTTTCTACTTCCAAAGGGGTCATGACCCACAGGTTGAGAACCACTGTTGTAGAGCATTAGGGTAAAATCAGCCCTCTATTCAGAAAATCCAGAGTCAGTGATGTGTTAGACTGCACAGCAGATACTGGTTTCCGGAACTGCTAATGAATATGGCAAAGATGGTAGGATATTGGTCATTAACAGGGAGTGGTGTTTACTACACCCTTTCGCACAGTCTATTAATATACCAAAAATTCTGAGACACACATTCAATAAACAATCAAATAAGGAAACTAGCATAAACTTATTTAACCAAGAATGATCCCCAATGACGAGACCTTTTTCTTCTCATACAATCTTTAATATTTTTTATATTTATTTGTATGGAGGTGGTGCTATATACCAAGGTACACATGTAGAAATTAAAGGAAAACCTGAAAAAGTAGGTTTTCTCCATCTACCATGTATGTTCTTGGAAACTGACTCAGGTAGTCAGGCTTGGCAGAAAGTGCCTTTACCCACAAACCATCATACCTGTCCTCTTCTCATATACCTATAAAAGGTTTTCCCGGCATGTGTATGTGTATGTGCATATGTGGATGAGGAGAGATTGATGGTATCTGTCTTCCTTTGTCATATGCTACCTTGAGGTTTGAGACAGTGTCTCTGGCTGAACTTGAAGCTCAAAAAACTACTAGTCTGTCTAGCTAGGGACCCCCAGGAATTCTCCACCCTCTGCCTTCCTACCATTCAGTTTACAGATGTGCACCACACATTCACATTGGAATGGATGCTTGGAATCCAAACGGGTCCTCAGGCTCACAAGACCAGCACTTAACTGACTGAGACTTCTCCCTCTTCCTAAATGACATTTTTGAATTAGTAGACAAATCTTTTTGGCTCAATTGTGTTAGGTAGATGACTATTTACTCTGCACGAGGCATGTCCACATCCTTCTAACTGGCAGTCTAAGGAACACCTCACGTTCTTGTTATGTTGCTGAAGACCATTTTATTTCAGACACAGGTCTCACCCATCCTGTAACTAATTTATCACTTAAATGTGTTGCCCTACCGCCATGTCATGCTTTGCCTCATGGGATCAATGGAACTCGTGAGAATACCACACCACTGAAAAAAGAAGTTATATGTAATTTCAGATGCCTTGAAAACATAGAAATAAGACTTTCAAACTTCACAACACTCTCCATAGTGAAATTCTTTTTCCATACACCTTTTGGCAGGTATCCTGGACATGTCCTTGGTCTGTTAGTTAAAAACCCACATAGATTCCTTTCTCACATCCTAGGTATTTCATACCTGGGTCCACAGTCAGGTCAGCCACAGCCAAGAGACTTCTAGCAAAATATCCAGTGTGCCCAGCAGAACTCTGCAGTAAGAGCTTCACTGTGATATAAAGTTTGTATAGCAAGTACACAAGTATTAAGTATAGCACAACAGAAGAAAGTTCTAGAATGTTCACAGGGATTTAGAGAATCAAAACCTATCTTCTCAAACAACTACTTAGTGTTGTACTACTTTGTATAGATAGTGTACATATATAAACATTTACATACATACATTTCTTATTGTATGTATATGCAAATGTGTCAAACACACCTGTGCGCATAAAAATGTAAATAAATTGTATGTTTCCTAATGTTTGATAGAAAATTTACAATATACACATANGGGTATATACACATACACATGCACAAATATAAGTGTATTGGTGGCTGATATGCATGCTTTTAGATAACCTTGTTCTCTATATTTCTTTTTAAAATCTTGTTTTATAAATGTATGTGAAATAAGTGTGTGTGTGAGAGATATTTATATGTTTATGTGTGAATGCAAGCACTTATGTGTTGTGACACACNTGGAGGTCTGAGGACAAGGTCACATGTAGGTCCCCACCTTCTTCCTTGTTTGAGGCAAGCTCTTTTGCTGTCACTACTGTATAATCAGGGCTAGTTGGCCCACAAGCCTGCAAAGATTCTCTTACCTTCATTTTACACCATACCACAGGATCCCTGGGATTACAGATTCAAATCACCCGTACCCAGCTTCTTTTTTTAATATGGATTCTGTTTTGATATGATTGGGGTTCAAACTCAGACCTGAATATTTCTNTAGCATAAGCATTACCCAACAAGGGACATTCTAACACTGACATGATATTTTTATGCATAAAGCATCTTTTGGGGTTTGTATGGTTTAGAGTGAGTTCTTTGTGTCTTATCTTTGCACAAGGTTCAAACTAACTCCCTGATCCTTTGAGTTTCACCAACTGTCCATCATATTTTGCAGTCCTATGGCACCACAACTGGCCATGTAATGTAAAATCTTATCAGTGTGATCTTACCTCCATGCATCCATTTCCTTTCACTTTCCTCATTACAGCTGTGCTTTCAGTTGTCCCCTTAAGTAACCAGGGGCTTGTCATCTCCTACATCTTCTTCAACAGAGCCACTCAATGGCTAGTGTCAGTACCACACTCACTAACAATGCTTCCCTCCATAGTCTCAACATTTACTCCCTCGCATTCCTCAAAATGTTTTTCAAATATTACTTTCACTGCAAAGCGTGCTCTGATTCTCAAAGGCAGACCTTGTAATTAGCTTTATCTGACACTCACTCTTTTATGTGATGGGGATTTGTGTTGCTGTCCCTGTATACTGAGAACTTAGAGTGAATCCCAAATCCGGGCATCAACTCAATACACACATGTTGAAGGAACAAGCAAATCTCTTAAAATTCAACAAGGCTGTCACAGAAGCAAAATTTCATAATGCTGTTATTTTCTTGCCTTGAGACCCCATGGCTATTCTCTGCTTGAAAACTATTATTTATATTCTAAGCTCAGCTCCAGTATTATCTCCTTCCAGAATGTACTCAGACAGTCCACACACAATGATAGATATAAACAGGGTATATGGACACCCTTCCTAACCCCCGCCACACCTCCTGCACATTTTTCTTAAAACTTTTCATACTTTAATACGTTTCCTTGACCTGCCTGTGCCACCACTAGACTCTGAAAGCCTTCAATGCTAATTCGGTCTTGCTTCCATTTGTGTTCTCAGTGCTTAGCATGGTTCCTGCCTGCTCATCTACAGCTTAAAAATGATTGCTGACTTGAACCAATTTTTCTTTCAATATTTCAGAAAAGAGGAGCAGAAAAGGTTCATCATATTTTGCATTCATATGTATAATTTATTGAAGCTGAATCACCCTATTAACAGGAATAGAGACAGGTTTGGGGACACCTACCATGCACAAAAGCTTGCGATTTATGCCTATCACTGAATAAAAGAAGAAATTTACTCCTAGCAATGAAAAAGGGAGTAGAGATACAGGTGAGTGAATGTACACACACACACACACACACACACACACACACACACACACACACACACAC
>LZPO01046369.1:0-12495 GCA_001675575.1 Neotoma lepida
CTAAAATAAGTTCATGATGAATGTGGAAAAGAATGGATATAAAGCATATACCCATTGTAAAATCATTCAATTTTAAAGAAAGATGGCCAGGTTGATTTGTATTTGCAGTGAGTACTGCATGGGCAGAAGATACTAGAACGGATGTCAGTCAGCCATTGTAAAGAGTGGAGTGAGCAAATAAGCCTGCGTATGTTTATGTGTCATCCACCTCTAGCTCTGTTTCATTTATGCCATTTTATGCTTATTTAAGGTAGTTTTCTCATGGGAAATGAAGGAATAATTATTTCTAAAGAACTATGGTATGGAAAGGGTAAAATGAGGCTTAAACATGAAGAAGTTCTTATTTACTATATAATAAGCACTTGATAAATATGGACATTATAATACTTAACAAATAACTAAGAAATTATACTGTTTATATTTTTTTGTTATGGTATTGTTAAATGTTTCTGTGATGGTTTAAATGTAACTCTCAGGGTCAAATAAGAGCTAAAACCTCATCAAAAGCAAGCTAGATGCTTACCTCACTTTACATGTGTTCCATAGTAGGCAATGCAATAATTTCCACTCCATAGTGAGAAAACTCAAGTGTGCACATACTAAATAACTTACATAACACCATATAACCAGGATAGGGGGCAATCAAGTTTCAAACTGAAGAAATAATTATTTTCCTTTCTTTTGAAATTTGTTTCATAGTGTATATTCATTGTATCTGGTACTTATTTGTGTAAGGGCATTTTTATACAAATATATATTGCATATTGATCAGATTCCCCCAAACTCCATATTTCCTTTCTAACCTTTCCTTGTTCCATTGGTCATTTTTGCCCATATACAGTTTCACTTCTTCAAGTCATATACACAAATATGATTTTATGTATCTACATAAAATCGAGGAAGCTCAAACACATACACACAATCATAGTTTGTTTATCCATTCCTTTTTTGTTGGACACCTAGGTTGAAGGTTCCATAATCTTGCTCTTGTTAACTGCTACAATAAGCACTGATGCAATGCATCTTCGNGATATGTTCACTTAGCATCCTTTGGGTAAATACAAAGGAGTAATATAACTAGCTTGTATGGAAGATCCTTTTTTTGACTTTTGAGAAACCCCAATACTGATTTTCAGAGTGGCTGGACTGGTTACATTCCTCTCAGCAGTCTCCCTGTGTTGCCCTTCATCTATGGATCCTTGTCCACATTTGCTGTTATTTATATTTTAAAGAGCTGACATTCTGACTGGGGTGTGATTGAACCTGAGTGTCATCTTCATTTTCATATCTCTAACGGCCAATGAGGTTGAAGACTTTCCACATGTCTGTTGGCCACATGTGTTTCGTTCTCTGCACATTGTTCACTTCATGAGCCCATTTCTTCATTGAATTATTTGATTTCTTGTTTACTTGGGATTTTAATTCTTTGTATATTCTAGATATTAAATCTAGATGGATCATTGCAGATTCAGCTAGAGCTTCTAGCTTTAAAGAAGGAAAATAACATTCAGAAAGGCACCCTTTCTCCTCAAAGTCAGAAAGTTCAACAGTAGGTGCATTCTCTTTTTACTTAGCCTTTTGTCCATTCGCTGTGCTAAAAATTAAACTTTGGAAGTCAATGTGATATGGAAGAACTCAAACTTAGAATCACCTTTAGAAGTTGCAGATCTAGTTTTTTTTTTTAAAGGATTAGTGATTTAACACTCACACCTGTAGTTTTCCTAAGAATAACCATGCAGGTGGCACTTAAATTTCTCCACACATCTTTGCAGACTTGAAATATTTTCGGTCACATCTCCTAGACATCTGTTCCACATTTGTTGGATTTTCCTGAAGGTCTACCATTAGTGATTCATTTGGGTTGATTATTTCTCTTTAGTTTTTTTAGGAAAAAAATTCTTATGTAGATGTCATAAACAAAAAATACCAAGACCCTTCCCTCATGCTAGAAAGACAGCACAAAGAATGTTAGCTAGAAAGTCACACTGTGGGTATAACAGTGGCTCAAAGGCTAAGGGGTACAAAGAAAAATGAAAGCTTAAACCTTGGGCTTTGACAAACCCTTGCAAAAGAATTGTCAAAACACATGCTTTTCCATCTCCATTAGGATGCAACAGGGATAAAGAAGTAAACCGAACTGAAAACTCTCTTATTCTCAAGAAAAGGGTTCAAAATCCAAATTACACCCTTTCTTTTGCCTTAAAAGATCAATTTGCCATGACCACTTTCAGATAGGATGGAATTACTTCTAAATCTGAGATCTGAGTTCTGAAATCCAATCAAAACTCTTGCACTCAGATGTTCCAGATACATTTTTTATAAGTTCCAAATCCATATTTCATAAGGTCTAAGAATGGAAAAAAATCTGTCATTTGTAGAATGTCTCCATTCTAAAAATATATTCTGGTATGTTGGGTTTTTCACTATATTACTTGCTATACAATCTTGCAAAAATTTCTGGATTAGCAAGAAATGTGGATAAACAATTCTTTAAAATAGCACATGAAATCTGAAAGTTAAAAGCTATTAGTATCAAATAAATTATTTATAACAAAAAGAAGTATATTGTACTGTGTGTTTGTGTGCATGCTTTGACAGTGTATTTCATTTTCAACTGTGTTGATCTTGACTAAAGACCTGTGGGAATAATAAAACATGACACCTTTTAAAATAATACAAATGAAAAGAGTAGGAGAGATGAGAGAAGTATAAAGGTAAGTTGATATTTCACAATAGGCAAAGATTGGACTGTGGTAAGTTGTTTTAGAAAAATCAAAATTAGTTTATGGGAGAAAATATTTATAGGATATTCATTAAGAAGGATTAATATCATGAACCTGGTAAGAACTCAGCAGAAAAAGTCTAGTAACTCAACTAAAATGTACAAATTATCTGAATATACATTTCTCAGAACAAGATAAACAAAGGAACAGAAATTATAGGAAAAATGTGTAAAATAGATACTCATCAAGAAAATACAAATAAAAACGACTATGACATTTCATATCATTCCTAGTTGGGGTGGCTGTTATCAAAAAGTAGGAACTAAGGAGCTGGCTTATTCAGTCAAGTGCTTGCTTCGAAAGTACAAGGGCTTGAGTTTAGATTCCTAACATCCATATGAGAATCCAGGTGAGGTGACACATACCTTCAGCCCCAGAGATGTGGAGGAAGAAAGAGATGCAGATCCATGGGGCTCACTGGCCATTCAGTATAGCCAAATCTGTGAGTTCCAGGTTCAGTGAGAGACCCTGCCTCAAAAAGTGAGGTTGAGGACAAACAAGAAAACCATTTGACACACACACATGCATACACCGTACATCCACTTATCACCACCATCACTACCATTCACACAAGTGTGTATAAAGCCAAAAAGTAAATGCTGGTAAGGATGTGTATAATGGGAAACTCTTGAATACTGTGCTTGGGACAATGAATTGAGGTCCCTCAAAAAACTAGAAAGCTCTCTGCTATGTATTTTTAAAGTTACAATTAAATGTGGTCAACTACCATACTTACCATACTGTGTTATCAAGCATTACATCTTACCATTCCTATCCCTATAACTTTGGTACCTACTAGCCATCCTCTCGCCATCATTTTTCCCTTCCATTCTTTCTTTCTTCATAATTTCTAGAAATCACTATCCTATTATCTCCTTCTATAAGATCAACTTGTTTTAACTTTATTTGTAAGTGAAAATTTGCAGTGTTTGCCTTTCTGTGTCTGACTTATGTCACCGAACATGATCTTCCCATAACCTTTCCCACCCATGTTAATATAAAGAGTAGGATTTCATTCACTGCATGGCTGAGAAATATTTCATCATGTATATGTGTTCATTTTCTTTTTCCACTTGTTCATCAGTGCATGTCCATGTTGGTTCCATGTCTTGGCTGCTGTGAATAGAGGCGCAGCAAACAGGGAATTGCAGATGTCTTCAAGATACTGATACCCTTTCCTCTGGATATCTCCAAACAGTGGGATTTCAGGATGAAAGGAGACCAGTTCTCTGGTGTGTTCCCAAACCAGCAGCTCATGACCTCCCTGTCTTCCCACTGTTATGTTCAATGACTTTTAAAAAGCTATTTTGGGTGTAGTTCCTGGGCTCTGTCCAATGTATTTATTTGAATTCGTCACTGGTATATTGCCACTTGAATGAGCTTACACAGTTATATAAAACCAGCCAGATGGAAGCTGCTTGAGGTTTGAGATACCTTGTGCTGTGAGGGGGTGAGGAAAAAAAACATTAAAAACCTAAAAGCAATTATAAACACAATCATGTTTAGAATAGGAAAATATTTTTCTTGTATGTAATTAGCAAAACACTCCAAAGGGATTTATGGAGAACACAAATGTTAAGTAAAGATTTAATAAGATCACCTTAGTTGATCTTTTAAGGAAGAAAGCCAATAATATTTACATTCATTGTCTCCAGGAAGCAGTATAAACTCATAGCTAACAGGCTGGTTATATCATTTATGATGATTATTTTGTTTTGCATGGGCTGAGGAAACATGAAGTTGACATTCACTAATTATTCATTTGTAAGGAAAATTGATCTCATTTCTTAGTTGTCTACTACTTAGAATACGATAACTTGAAATTTCAAGAGAAACCTGATTGGAAGAACTTGCAGATACTCCGATGGGTGAGAAACCAGGGGCGGAGGGTCTCAGTCCAACTTGACTACTTCTTGGATATTCAATCCATGAGGAATCATTCAACCTCTCAGAGATATTCTCAGTCACTATGACAGACACCACAAAATGATTTCCTTTTTCTCAAAGGAAAAGTTTTATTTTTCACTTTTTTTTTCTGGACCTGGGAAAGGTAATAAATTCACATCAGTTTCAATCTTTCCAATCTATACTCAAAGAAAGAAAGAAAGAAAGAAAGAAAGAAAGAAAGAAAGAAAGAAAGAAAGAAAGAGAAAGTAAGTAAGTAAGTCCCAAACAATAAAGGACTAGAACTCAGGCTTCCCACTCTCTTGATATACAGTAAGAAAAAAAAAGTGCAGAGTAATATTTCATGTGCAGAAGGCATAATTAAAATGCAAACTAAAGGTATTACCCTTGGGATGTGGAAACGGTAAGAGGAAGTTTTAATGTCTATAATTGACTCATTGAATTTTAAGTTAAAAATTGTACTTAGAAAAGAAGTCAAATCAGAGGATATTAGAAAATTTCTTGCAAGAAAACTCCAGAGGAAATACTTAGAAGGTGTGAGTATGAGAAGATCCTTGCTCATAAAGAAAACTATGTCCTCAGGGGAGATGGCAGAGCTGGTTGAATAAAGAAAGAAGATACAGTAACACTGTTGTAGCAGCAAAATGCACTCTGAGGACAAAAATTCTAGAAGATGAAACACATCAGTACCTCACGTGCCACAGCCTAAACGGGGAAGAATTTTAAAGAAGCAGTTACATCCCTCACATTTTTTAAATGGACATTAATGGAAACCCAGGAACTACTTAAAAGAACAGACACATGTAGCTTTTCTAGAAGTCCAATCGCTAAATAATAAGTGACTTGGTACGATGGAGCCAGCATGCAATCATGAACATTTTATATTTTTAAAGAGGATTGTATTGTATTCGTAATTATGTGTACAGATCTATGGGTGTGTACACATGAGTGCAGGTGCCTGAGGAGGCAAGAAGAGGGCGAGAGGTCCTCTGTAACTGGAGATACATGTGGTAATAAGTGCCTGATGTAGTGCTGGGATCCAAACTTGGGTCCTCTGTAAGAGTAGTATCCCCAAACATGGACTTTTAAGATCAGTTCTATATAGTGTCATTTGACATCTTTAGCCTATGTTGACTGTAAATGATTGATGCTATGATTTTCTATAATTAAATTTTTTCATGTGCAAGTGTGCTTGCTTGCATGTGTGTGTACATATATGTGGGTACACATGCATATGTGTGTACATGTGGAGGCCAGAGTTCAGCCTTGATACTGTTCCACAGGAGGTGTCCTCTTTACTTTTCAAGACAAGAGTTCTCACTAGGACCTGGTCCTTACCAGTTAGGCCAGGCATGCTGGCCATAAGCCCTGGAGATCCACCCATCTCCACCTCCTTAGGGGCTGGTATTACAAGCGTGAATCATTCACAACAGGATTTCCTAGAAAACTGATCTGGATGGTTTGAAATGCCAAGTTATAGGTGAAGAGTAAACAAAGAGGTATTTAATTTCCTTTCAGTATTCCTCCAACAACTATAATTTGTCATTTAAATAAGTTACTCTTCATAAGCATGAGATTGACTTCTGGGAAGCACAATATTCCAAAATTCACAGACTCTAAAGATCCTGTCTTGGTGTGAGGAGTATATATATGTTCCTAGGTTTAGCCAGTGGCTCCTGAGGACCAGCAGCTACTGACCAAGATGGTATTGTATGGTGGTGTGACCCGGCTCTGGGAACCCCCTCTTTGGAGATCATATTTTTATGTATGAGTGGTGACTAGGTGGCACGGTTTTAGCTCAGGCAAGAAGTGAAATTCTGAGACAGAAAACTTCTCAGAGAAATGCTTAACCTTTACAACTTATAGAGATATATTACTTTTCTAATTACTGGTCCTTTCCAACTAAAATAACCTAAAATACTCAGAATTGTGCATCTTAAGAAAGAGGAACCCCGCGGAAGAGGGGGAGGAAGGATTGTAGGAGGCAGAGGGGTCGAGGACACCAGGAGAACACGGCCCACAGAGTCAACTTAGTGGGACTCATAGAGACGCACAGGGATTGAAGGGGCAACCACAGAGCCTGCATGAGTCTGTGGTAGGCCCTCTTCATACATGCTGAGGTTGTTTAGCCTGGGGTGTTTGTGAGACTCCTAATATTGGGAGTTGGGGTGTCGCTAACTCACGGGACTCTTTTGCCTGCTCATGGGACCCTGTTCCTTCTGCTGAGTTGCCTCATCCAGCCTTGATATGAGGGTTTGTGCCTAGTCTTATTGGAACTTCTTAGGCCCGTTCAGTTGATAGCCCTGGAAGGCCGGCTCTTTTCTGAAGGGAAGTGGAGGAACAATGGATCTGGGACAAGGGAGGGGTGAGTGTGTGTGTGTGTATGGGGGGGTGGGGGTAAGGGAGTAGGGCAAAGTATTGTACGAGAGAAGAGTAAATAAATAGATAAATAGATAAATAAATAAATAAGGATAATATAAAGGACCACTAAGATACAACTTACATTTTTCCCTCCTGTACTTCTATGCCTAGATAGAACTGTTTAGCTGGGAGAAAGAGCTAAAATGGGTTTTTAAAACCTACCTAAATTGACCAGTTTAGAAACTGTGACTTCTGGACAGCATGTGTGGTAAGTTTAGGATGATTTTTTTTTTAAGTTGTACCTCCAGAAGAGACACATTTAAGTTGACCATCTGGTGATGACATCAGACAAAAGTTATTTGAATGCTCACATTCATCTACTTGCATGAGAATCTCTCTGACAGTGGGATGCCAGCTGAGGACCACACAGTTGGAGACAGGTGATAGAAAACTCAATACCAGGCTTCTCAATACCAGGCTTCTCATGCTTGCTAGTACCACCACTCATTTAGTATATCACTCAATTCAGCCTCTGAAAGTTTAAATGACCACGGGTGTGGTTATCAGGTGTTTGGAAGGGTCTACACTTGGCTGTGCAGTGTGCTTTGATCTTGCAAGGGGGAGGTCTTTTGCCCCATCCCTTAGCATTGTTATAGAAAGCCCTTCTGAACAAACGGAAGAGACCATTAGGTAGTGATCCATGCCCTCCTTAAGCTATCCTGTGTTTCTGTCTTTCTTGTCGTCAACTAGGTCTCTCTTTCTATCTAATATTTTCTCTCTCTTCCTCATAAGAATCCTTCAAAAAGGTGGGAGCTGGCCTCCCACAACAATACAGTAATTTTATTTGGCATTTAAAAGAAAATAAAAACATGAGTGAATTTGAGACTAATATCAGTTTCCCTGTGAGGTTTTTTTTTAACTGTATGCAATAAAATAGTAATAATGGTTGGCATGACTAATTTTCTCTTCCTCTTCATGTTTAAGTAATAGTTCATTGTCTATTTCATTGGACGATAACAAGCATATTGGGAACATATTCAACTAGGCAGGAAAAAATGCAGAATATTTCTCCACTTTGGGAGATTTATTACTTCTGATGCTTCAGGAGGTGGCTAAAGAAATGGTGGTTGGCTGAGCCTGTGCTGTTGTCCTGCTGAGAGCTACTGAGGGCACAAACACACTGGAAAGGAATTATAATTTGTGATTGCACTTGTACTTCATGCTATGAGATTTTAAAAACGAAGTTGTTTCTTATAATTATGCCCAGCAGGCATGGAACTTACTACCTTCGCGCTTGCTCAGAAACTTTAGTAAGCAGTGATTGACCCTTGAGAACAGCCAAGAAAACAAATAGAAGGTACAACTCTCAACTGAACATTTACCTACAAAAACAGCAACAACAAAAAAAAGATCAGAAGAAAAAGCTTGAAAAGAGATAGACAGAGAAGTGTGGCTTATGCTCTTTGTTCTAAGAGAATCGAGGAACAAAGCCACGTGTGCCCCTAGGTTCAGAGCACCACATATTTCTCTGGGAAGTAGTGGTTGTTCATTACAGGATGCTCGGTGGCATTTCTAAATGACAGTAGCACCCACTCCCCATAAATTTTGGAAGTCAAAAATGTCTTCATATATTGCCAAATGTCCCCTGGAGACCTTACCCTTGGTAGAGGACCTTACCCTTGACAGTATGAACCAGTTCTTATTGGAGGCAAATACCTTCCTCTCTGTCTAACTTAATGTGTTTACAAAAATCTGGCACATCTATTCAACACTACATCATGGTAAAAAGAGGCAGATATTAGTCACACGTAATCTACCATCTTATCCAGTTTAAATTACTCAGATGAAATGGTCATCTTCCAGGAGGCATTTTTTTTTTTCCTGAAGAGTCTTTGTTACCCAGAAAACTAACTTGCAGATAATACATATTTGTTGATTTAGTGCATACATGGGTAATTAAGTATTTATGAACTACAGTAACATATTTGTTCTTTATTCTGAATTTTAATTACTGAGACTAAGTCATATCAGAAAATGATATATATCAAACAAAGCTGATATTATTGTGCATGTAAAATACTTTACTATTAAAAATTTTAAGACATTTAAAACTAGTGAAATAGAATGGATTTTAATTAAAAGTAAGAGATGATTATTAAAGCCACAAAGAAGGGCATTTTAGACATGGTAATATGATACATTTTGCTTCGAGTTTTCAGATTAAAAGCTTTTCTTTCAGCACAAAGATTCAAGGAAGTGTTGACATTTGTGTTTTTTAAATTGCAATCAGTTAAAAAATTCTGCTATGCTAAGCACTGGCTCAAGGACTCAAGCCCTACAAGTGCAGGAGAGCTGGACCTATCTGTGTCTGTACTTGTTCTGCTACTCTCGGGATTTGGGTCTCAGGCCCCAAGATGTGTCATGATATTTTCACATTATCAGGAGATACTGCCTCATATATGGTCCTCCAACTTGTTCACCTGAGAACCATTCAAATAACGCTCATGAAGATGTTTCAGGGAATGTCTAACTTAGGAGTTGAAGTTAAGTAGTAAACAAGAGTGAGAAAGAGTATCCAGGAAGAAGCATCAGCAATGAAATGTTATTAACATCATGGGATAGAAGCTTAAATAAAAACCACTCAATTTTACCACATATTACAGAGAGTTTAAAGATGAGGAATAGAAAAGACTAGTAGATTTAGAGGTTAAAGATTACTAGCTAGTCTTTAAAAAAAATTATATGATCATTTAAAGTAGACATTCCTAAAAGGTGTTTTTTAAAAGTTTTATCAAATGGAAGTTAGATTACAAGAGAATGACTAGTCATTAAAAGGCTCTTTTACAATAGCTACTTTCAGAATCTAGCAGTTGAAAGGACAAAGACAAAGTAATAACTCCATTATTTAAGAGAGAGAGACCTACAAATATGTGCAGAAAGAGAAATTGCCAGAAGATTAAAAAATTATACATTCAAAAGAAGGTGATTTATGCAGCACAGCACCAGAGGAGANGCGTGGCAAGGGGAGTGGGAGCCACGTTATCTCGGAGAGTGGAAAACTAGAAGGGCAAAAATAAGGATGCCAGGAGAGAGCAACAGTGCACTGTCAGCAACACAGATGCAACGTACGTGTTCTCCTCATTCTGTAACTGAAAATTAACGTCATCAACTGAAAGAAAAAGTAACAGGAATCTTTGGGTGATTTTCATTGGAGTGGGGCCTTGTGAGTGGCAGTGAAAGCCCACAGGTATCCCATGAGGGGATCTACAGTGATTCCAGTGCCTTGATGTGGGTGGCCAAACTAAGCTCTTTGAGAGTGGAAACCACAGAAGCAGGTATATGGATTATTTATACAGCAACACTAAACATCTAAAAAAATGCATGGAAAAGATGGGAAGAGCAAAGAGGGCCTTCGAAGAACATGAAGGGGAGGAGATTGGATTTCTGAGATGTATTATATAGATAGATATAAAAGTGCAATAGACATATGATCATACTTTTACCATCAGCATCCATGTCCTGTTAATACGATCCATAAAGATAAGTCTCCAAGACTCATTTCAACTACACAATTTCCATTATATGAATCATTCCATGTATTATATTTTGATTAGTCTAAGAGCGATGACTATAATAAATACTAAAGTTTCACAGTACTTCATGTACTCATGCTTGTCTTGCCTTCCAGTCTTGCTGTGTTTCTAAAGTGGCAATATCCTGCCTCAAAATCTACTCTGAGTATATGCTTTCTATAGTAGAAGCAACACAGACAAAATGTAAATGGTTTCATAACATTGGGGGTGGGGCTTGATGCAAAAATGTCAGATGGTTGAAGGAATTTGGGTGGAGTTATAAATTAGAGGACTGCAAAGACATAAAACCAGAATAAACGCTTATCTCTCTGCAGTGATATGAGTCTGCTTCAGGATCCATTGTTAAGTTTAACACCCTTAGGGGTATAGAAGGGAAGAAGAGGTTAATTAAAAATCTTAAAACTTAATGTTGCAGATTTGTTAGTTGCTGTGCTATTGGCACATACATTCTAAAACTCTATTTTGTGAACTCTATGATAAAGTAAATGGGCAATATGTTGATGCCATTAGAGGCCATTCTTTTCATAATGAGAGATGGCTGAGGAAATGTGATGAAAATTTTGTTACACTGGTTTTAAGTTGGGGGTGTAAGTAAGAACTTACTAGTTAAAAAAAGTCTAGGGGGCTGTTGAGATGGCATAGCCAGTACAGTGGTTGTTGTGACAACATGAGGAGTTTGGACCCCTAACACCCAGGTAAAGTCAGGTGCAGTGATGTCTGTGACCCTAGCACTAACAGCAAGGGAGTTCAGAGCCTGTCTAGTCAATTGGTGATCTTTGAGTTTAGTGACAGAATACGGTTCAAAAATAAGGTGGACAGTGTTAAACACTGTTGGTTACTGCCAAGGTATGTGTGCCACTACTGCAGACGATCATGTACGTTGCTGTGAGACTGTGTCTCCTAGTAATGTCAGAAGTTACACTAAGTCTCACCAACATGACTGCCTAACCATGAGCTGAACAAGGACAACACCAATAGATATGCCTAAGTGGAGAAGGGAAAGCATCCAAGGCCTGAACCTACACAGAGAACTACAGGTAACTAATGAACGCTGAGAGGAGGAGAAAACAGTCCTCCCTAGAGAAGAGCACATCCATTGGTTATGTGATACCAAATGGTCAGCCCCTAAAACATACATATGAATAACATTAGACTGAACAGATTATATTTAGGAATATATATGTATATAAGCATACATATATACATGTAATACAAATGAAAAAACAGGCCATGACTTTCAAAGAGAGCAAGGAGGGGTCTATGGGAGGGTTTGGGGGGAGAAAAGGGAGTGTGGGTAAATGGTGTAATTATATTATAATATCAAAAAGAAAAGAAAAAAATTGCGGACTGTAGTGACAGTCCCCCCTGGGTCTTTAGGAGCAGTGTCACTGTTGACTTTTCTGGAGGGGTTTATCTTCTCGAGGTATATTTATATCTACTACTAGAGAATTAATGGAGGGTCCTCCTGGTTTCAGTATAGATGAAATATTTAGTGATTTCACAACAAGTGATGGTAAAGAAAATAAAATTGTCCCTGCTCTCACTTTTGTTTCATAGAAAATAATTAATGTAGAAAACTCATAAAGCCATTTATCACGACATTTCAAATAATGATTTTTTTTGTGGTAATAGAAAGTTACCTTGTCCATCGATGCAAAAATACTCAATAAAATATTAGCAAACCGAATCCAAGAACACATTAAAAAAATTATCCACCATGACCAAGTAGGCTTCATCCCAGGGATGCAAGNATGGTTCAACATANGGAANTCTGTCAATGTCATACACCATATAAACAAACTGAAAAAAAAAGACCACATGATCATCTCATTAGATGCTGAAAAAGCCTTTGA
>LZPO01046373.1:0-12450 GCA_001675575.1 Neotoma lepida
GAGGGGCAGAATGAGGGAGAGACGGAGAGGGAGGGAGAGATGGAGGGAGAGAAGGAGGGAGAGGGGGCAGAACAAGGGAGAGAGGGAGAGGGACCGAGGGCAGAAGAGAGGGACCACTCATGGATGCCTTTTCTTATAAGGACACTAGTCCTTTTGGCTCAAGGTCTCACCCTCACGTAACCTTGGCCACTTCTTAAAGGCCCTGTCTCCAGATGAAGCCTTATTGGGAATCGGGATATCAATGCATGAACTTGAGGGGCTGCAGTGACTAGTGGGTAATAACAATTACCATAGCCAGGTTTTCATATCTGTACAAAATGAATATTAGTGTCTGCCTTTTATGGAGGAGAAAACTAAAGCACACAAAAAGAAAGGCGCTGGCATATGGTTTCTAGTTGGTGAGAGCTGGGGTACATTGTGAACCTTGCACACTTGACCCTTCCTAGTGGTCTCTGTACTTTGTCAGGCCTTTTCATGGGGTGGCATGGTGGGATGATTAATCTTATGCTGAGTATTTCCTCTGTCATTTCCAAAATGTGAGAGGTTCAGTGAGTGATTTGCTTTATATGCATATGATTGGGATATTTGGAAGGGGTAACAGCATTTTTCTTCTCTCTCTTTCCCTCTTTTTGAAGTTATAATTTTTTCTTTTTTCTGTATTCTCTTGTCTATTACATCCTGGCTGCAGTTTTCCCTCCCTCCTCTCCTCCCAGTCTCTCCCCACAACCTTCCCTCTCTCCTAAACCCACTCTTCCTTCTTTCCCTTCAGAAAAGGGCAAGCCTCCCAGGGATGCCAACCAAACATGGCATATCAAGTTATAGTAAGACTAGTCACATCCCCTCATATTAAGGCTGGACGATGCAACCCAGTAGGAAGAAAAGTGTCCCAAAGGCAGACAAAAAAGTCAGAGACAGCCCCTGCTCCCACTGTTGGTAGGTCCCACAAGAACACCAAGCTACACCACCATAACATATATGCAGATGATGTAGGTCAGACCTGTACAGGCTCCCTGATTGTCAGTTCAGTCTCTGTGAGCCCTATGAGCCCTGGTTAGTGGAGTCTGTGGGCCATTTTCTTATGGTGTCCTTGATCTCTCTGACTCCTAAAATCTTTCCTTGCCCTCTTCCACAGGATTCCCGAAGCTCTGCCTAATGTTTGTCTCTGGGTCTCTGCATCTGCTCCCATCAGTTGTTGGATGAAGCCTTTCTGATGACGATTATGTTAGGCTTCTGTGTGTGGGTATAGCAGAGGATTATTAGGAATCATTTCATCAACTTTTTTTTTTTTTTTTTTTTTTAGGTCTCAGGGCTATCAGGTCTCTGATTTTTGGCCCTCCAGGCAGTGCCAGGTATAGACTCCTCCTGGTATGAGTCTCAAGTTGGGCCAGTCATTGTTGGCCACTCCCACAAGTTCTGGCCACCTTTACCTCAGCATATCTTGCAAGCAGGACAATTTGTAGATTGAAGGTTTTGTCACTGAGTTGATGTACCAATCCCTCCACTGAAAGCCTTACCTGATTACAGAAGATGGATAGTTCAGGTTCCATATTCCCCATTACTAGTAGTCTTTGCTAGGGTCACCCTTGTGGATTCTTGGGAATTTCCATTGCATGGGTTTCTATCTCACTCTCAAAATGCCCCCCAATTCTAGTTATCTCTCCCAAGGATGTACTCACCCAATTTCTGAGCTGTATCCCTGACATAAGAGAAAGTGCTTTGAATAATGCCTGCTACCTTCTTAGCAGGTGCTTCATGAGCATCAGCTTTTACTATAGTGGTGCCATCTTGCAAGGGCCCTATATGACCAGGTCTGTAAGCCTTTATGACCTAACTCTCATCTGTTCCTTCTTTCCCTTGCTATGGTCCAACTACACTTTTCTTCTTGCTTGGTTTTGGACATACCAAGAATGCCTTGCCTCAGGATCTTTGCATTGCTGTGAGAATCTTCTTCCTACAGACAGTCATGAGGCTCCTTGATAGTTACCATATCAAGGAAGTTGTCCTCTGTCAATTTGTTCCCCTTTCCTACCTCACTTTTCTTATTATTTACCACAACTCAATAAATGTATGTATTTATTTGTTATTGTCTCCATACTCCATAAATATGGATGATACATAGTGTCTTAACACAACATTGATCATATTGCTGTCTCTCATGGTTTCTGTGGGGTAGGATTTTAGAAAAGGCTCTGCTAGGTGGTTCCTGCATAGGGTCTTCCTCATGGCTATTCACTGCAAATGAAGGACTGGTGGCCTGCTCAAGGATGGTGGCAGTAGCAGGAGCAAGGACTACAGATTTAGGATGAAGGTAATGGCATGACCATGGGTAGAACTCAGATATAAAAGAAGAATTATAAAGAAAAAGGAAAAAAAAGAATCAAGGCTCCTTAAGGGTAGTGACAAGCCTTCTATGTCTACTTTCTCTTCTGTAGGTGCAAGGCTTCTTCATGTAACTAGCTTTGTTCCCTCACATCGTGGAGACTTCAGATGGTCTGATTTCTTACCCAGAAGTTCCAGCTTGTATGGATCTTGTGGCTTATCTGAAAGTCACATAGTTTCTCTTTTGCTCTGTTGAACAGCTAGTCATGAATATGACCCCAACTTCAAATTAAAGATGGTCTAGAGTCCTCTTTTTGATGAGAAAAGGATGAAAAGAATTTGCAGATGCATCTTTATGTGTGTGCATGTGTGCATACATGTGTATTCATAGTCCTGTGTGCAGGTGTATGTATGTGCACATGTATATGGAGGTCAGAGGTCAGTCTTAGGTATTGTTCTTCAGGAACCACCTATCTTGTTTTTTGAGGGTCTCTCACTGGGACTTGGGGCTTGCTGATTAGGGTAGGCTGGCCGGATGGCCAATGAGCCCCAGGGCCCCTCCTGCCTCTACCTCCCAGGACTGGGACTACAAACATGTGCCATCATACCTAGCTTTTTATGTGGGTGCTGAGAACTGAACTCAGGATCTTGTCCTGTGTGGCAAGCATTTTACTGACTGAGCCATTTCCTTAAGCTCCTGCAGTTGCATCTTAAAACATTTCCTGACTAGCCTCTATGGGACAATGGGTTTGCTCTGCTTACCATATACTCCTGGATCTAGAACAATGCTTGGAATACAGGAAAGGTGTAACTGTTAAGAATATGCTTAAAGTCTAGACCTGAAAGGTACTTTTATCTCCATAGTTAGCCACAGTCTGACCCATCCATTGCATTCATTGCAAAGCACAGAAAAGATATAATACCAATTAAGCACAACAAAACAGATTTAATTTAGAAGACAAAATGCAACATTACCTGCATAGTCATCGTCATCAGGGACTTATTCTTAGTGTTCTTGTTTCCTTCATCTCTGTCTTTTTTAGAGCTGGACTCAAAGTTTAGCACAATGTAGGTTAGAGCTCCTCATCTCTAGGGAGTAGGGGTAAAAAGCTGAGAGTTGCTTTTAACAACATTACTTTCATAGAGACAGCATGTGGTAGAGGAGGCCAGTCATATAGTTCCAAAACCAGAACTACTGAGACTTTGAGCTGATGACATTTTTTATCTGAACCTTTATTTCCTCATCTGTCAGGTAGTGACCACAGCACCTATCTTTCAGGCTAGATTAGGTGAATGAATAGAGTAATAGATGCAAAACACCTATTATGGGTGGGTGCCAGGCAGTGGGATCTAGTAGTGGGAAATATCAGATTCCCTACCTGGTGTCATGCAGCCTATGTTCCAGGGGATGTTGATACACAATGGAAATCAAGCTTAGAAAATCATTTCAAGTGGAGGTAAGTTCCATTAGCATAGAGGAATCATGGTGAGCAGATTGCAGACAGTAGGACTCCTATTTCATAAAGTGGGTTCTGAAGCCTTTGCTGGGAAGAGACCTGAGTCAAGGGAGGGAGGGAGTTGACTTCTGGCCTAGGAAACAGCTAGTGCAGTGCGTGGAGAGAGGTGCTTGCTAGCCCTGGTACTGTTCTAGTGGCCCATATGGCTGGAAGTGTGGCAGGAGAAGGAAGGAGATGAGGTCTGGTGGGTAGGACTGGGTGGGGAGTGGAGCTTTCAGTCTCAGGGTGGATCTCAGAACTTAGTTCTCCAAGATGCTGCATGTGAAGTGCTTGATACTGAGTGCCCCCTGGCCATCTGAATACAAGATTCTATACTCTCAACCTGCTGTGCCCTCTACCAGCTAAGGACCATGGAGATAGGCAGCCATACTGATACTTTCATCCACAGGATTTCTTTCTCTACCTCAACTCCCATCTTCTTACTGCTGAAGATTTGGAATATTTTGCACAATGCAGTAAAAAACACAGAATAACCTGATGAAAAGCACTTATTTCTTTTATGTGATGGATTTAAAAATATAAGAGAAAGGATAATTTCCTTTTCACTTAACTTTTCTGATTTATTTTCTAACCTTACAGATTAGCCCACTTCTGAGGTACTTGGTTGTAGAGAAGAGAGTGACGCCAGCCTGGCTTCCATACAGCCACATCAGAATGAGTCTATGGACAGGTACATGTGGTCTCCTCAGAACTGCATGGTAAAGAGGTTGAAGGATATATAGACAGAGACTCATCCAATGCTCTTATAGGCCCCGAAGAAAAAGATCAATGGCTCCCTGCCTAGATTTCTCTTATTTCCCATTATGCTGTGAGATCGGGTTCAGGTGTCCCAGATATTTATCGATGTTTTCCAAAAACGTAATCAGAATCTCAGAGTGAAAAACAACTTACCTAGAGCAAATGGTTTTGATTAGCTACTTGGCTTGGCCCAATATTAAATCAGTCAGGATTCTTCTTCTCATAAGCTTCTAAACTTTGTCTTGTCCTCAAGTTTAAGCAATCACTAAAACTTAAAATAACTCAACTGCCCCATTGAGCATCCATGTACCTTCCCAGCTTACCTGCCATTCCCATATCCCCTACTTGTCCACAGAACAGAAAGGCCTTCTGTTTGACTGAAGATACTTTAGGACCCCTAGTCTGGGTGTTCTCTCTAGTGTATTAGTTCTTTCAAATAAAGCTTATTCTAGCTCAAGTCCAGACCAGTTCTTCATTTGACATCCCTCATAGGCATTTGAGTCCAGAATTCTCTGAACTCTGTAATTTATTCAGAGGTTAGAATGACCTAGAAACACTTCTACATGGAACACTATGGCAGTGAATGCATTTTCTTCTGTCAATCAGACTAGGAAAATATTCCTGGTCAGTTTAATATATTATTTGTAATTTGGTCTGTAAGTCTGTGAAATACTACAGACTTTTAAGTCTTTTTACTCTTAAAGTCAGGTTTTTCCCCCAGTAAAAAAAAAAATTACATCTCTATTTGTTCATTTGCTTTTTTTGTCTTTTGACCACATAGTCCAGCAGATGTATGATATTTTTAAGAAACATTATGGGAAGCAAGCTTAACTATAAGAAGCCTAATCTATTTTGTCTTGATAATATGATGGAGCATTTGACTCATATTTGCTAAGGGTTGAATAACTGTGCAGGTCTCCTGAGCTCACCAAGCACAGACTGGGCTGTGTTCATGGTCAAGGACAGAGGAATTAGGTGTGGAGCTCTGGGTTTGAGTTCAGGCTTTGCTATTTGCTTGCTGGGGTGGTAGATTTGTTCAATGGCCCCAGTCTCTGCCTGCAATCCAAGGGTCAACTGCACTTTCCTACTCTTTCTACTGTGGTGATATTCCTGCATATTGATGCAGAAGCATCATTCCAATGATGCTGGGAGCTCACTTGGTAAGTCAGGCCAACACCCAGGTCATGTCCATCTCTTTGCATTAAAATGTGTCTTTTATTCCAAGTCTCTCCATGGATCCTGAGTCTGTTCTCCCTAACCCTGTTCTTAGAAGTTTTCCTTAAGCTTGTCTCCACAGTAACTCATGGAGTTGGGGGATTCCCAGAGCTTTGGGGTCTTTTCCCATTAGTCCATAGGCCACCTATCACCAGCCATTTTACTCCATAGCAGTGTCAGACAAAGATATAAGAGTCAGATGGGGCCAGGGTTTCTCTTGCTGTTATACAGATAACCATTTGGCATCTGATCAGGTGAAACTGTCCTAGGGCCAGGGGCTCTAGGGCTGCCAGACAGGCCACTTCCTCACTGAAGTCTGTGGGACAAAACACCCACACATTTCAGCAAGTTCTGTGGGGGAACACTTACTTTTCTGATATGTGGAAGAACTTGAGGGGCAAGATTTTCTTCCTTTCTCAATCTCTACCTTTTGCCATTAGAGGCATCTCCATCACCCAGTGACTATCTGGATACCAGGAAGTCATCACATTAGAGATGGAGAAGAGGATGGAGAGATTTGAGGCTCTCAAGGCATTGTGAGCCTCTGCTCCATCTGTCAACCTTGGACTCTTGATTTGGAAGCCAAATCAACTGCTGCTCTTCACTGATGTTGTTATGAGGGTCTTCTGTCTTATAACCAAGTTCCTTCCTGACTGAGACCCATGGTGACCTTCCCTGATAATATAATGACAGCAAAATAACAAAAAATGTCACAGATCATAAGTTTGATCTGTGTTAGGAAGCACTGCTGATGTTCCATTTCAACAGATGAAGAAACAATCTTAGAGGAGATGAGCATGGGTCAAAGTCACATGAGAAAGTGGTGATCCCAGGGTTCAGGCAGAGGTCTATTGTCTCTCCAAGCCTGCTCTTGTTGACAGCACCATGTAGCCTGTTCCCAGGGATATTTTGGGAAAATTGTAAATACAGTAGTGATAACAGCACAGCAGTGAGCACAGTACTGTTTACTGAGTATATTATTGAGTAGTGAGTATCAGACACTGTGCTGATGCTTTGCCTGAGAATATCATGGTGAAGCCTTTATAGGACTTAGCACACTCCCATGGACCTCAGCACAAGTGACTCTGGATGGCTGAATGGTGGTGGGAATCATCTGAGTTGGGTTTTGCAAGTGGAATAGGAATTAGTTATATGGAGATCTCCCTTACGCACTTCTTAGGTGCTAGGGCCTAGAGAATAGTAGTGAGAATTATGCAATAAATATGCAAAAAAACTTACTCCAAAACTATGTCATCTCAAGCTATGGGGAACACTAGTGAGAACTGTTTAATGGACTAAGGGTAGTTTCCCAAAGAGATGGGAGTCACACATCTCTGGAATCGGCATGTGCTTGTCTTTAGTTTATGTGTAGTTGATTCCGATAAATGAAGCAATCAAGGCACATGGGGTCTTTCCATTTGCTTTTTGGCCTTGGTGCATGACCAGGCACCTAGCTACACCAACTATGGTGGTTTGAATGAGCATGGCCCCCAAAGGTTCATGTTTGGTTCCCAGTTGGTGGACTGTTGGAAGAATTAGGAGCTGTGGCCTTGTTGGAGGAGGTGTGTCATTGGGGCTGGGCTTGAAGTTTAAAAAACTCATGATAGGCCTAATCTTTTCTTTGTGGCAGAGGATCAGATGTGTGCTCTCAGCTATTGTTTTAGTGCCATGCCTGCCTGCCTTGCTGTCATGATCCCACCATGATAATCATGGACTTACCCTCTGAAACTGCAAACCTTTTGGTCCACTCTAAATGATTTCTCTGTTTTCCACCCTCCTATGACACCACTACTAGTTACTTATTCTTGGGTTTTCCAAGGAGGAATGAGATGAGGGAATTGGAGACCTGTTCATGTGGCTTGGCTTTCCTGCTGTGTGTTGATGGAAAGCGTCACCCATTTGAGCAAACTCAAATTGAGTCCTTGGGGCTGAAAATTGATGTCAAGTCTGGCTAGTATCTTAGGGGTAGATGTTGGCTATGGAACACATGAGTGCAGGCTTATAGAAGCCATTGAGAAAGGCCTTGGCTGAAGTGGTGAGAATATCTGCAGCTTAAACACTATAGTGATTATATCATTTGTAAGGGCTTTGCAAGCTAATTTGTTTGCTGCCTTTTCAATTTGCCATTCAATTTCCATGGTTGCACTGTTGGTCAGAAGTGGAATATTTGAATCCCATAGACAAAACTTTTTAAGTCAAAGAAGTAAAATTGTTTTATAGCACAGGATTGTTTTATAGCACAGTCTGATGGGAAGATGACTGCCCAGTGATTCAAGAGAGTTAGTGTCTAGATATGGCTTTGCTACCTTCATGCCTCAGTTTCTCCACCTGTGATGTCACATGAACTCTAAGGTGATAGCTTTCATTTCTATGCCAAAGTACCAATAGTAACAATGAAATTAACAAGCAGAGGGTTTGGAAGAAGCAACAAGAAGTTCTCATGACAACCATAGAGGAGGACACAATTGCTGTTCTCATCTTAAAGGGGGCTAAAAACAAGGTTTGTGTGTGCTACGTGAAATGTAGCCCCTAGCACTTTCATGAGGCTTCTGAGAACATTAAAGATAGATGGTGATGGAGGGACTGTATTTTCACCTTAAAACTTAACTCTGAGCCACATGTGTCCTTCTGTGACAGAGAAGAGAGCACAGACCTGGCCCAATCCAAGTGCACTATGAGCAGAGGCTTTGCTTCCACTTGATGTTGTCTGAGCCTGAAGTGTTGTTTATGCCATGAAGCTCCCTTACGGATCAGTCCGTGGTTGGACAAACATGCTTCTTCCCAACTCTAGCCCCTCTCTTCCACTATGACTTCAGTCCTGCTTTCTAACTCTTAACCCCTGTTTATTTATTCATGTAGAGATAGTCTCATTCAACAGCACAGGCTGGCTTCAAACTTGTCACGATCTTCCTATATTCTGAGTGTTGGGATGTCAAGCATGCACCATTGTCCCTGGTTCCACACATTTTCAGATAAGGAATTTGAAGCCCCTGGAATGAAAGGAAGCTTTCAGTGTTATACGTGAAGTATTACAGCAGAGATCCAAGTATAGGCTGCTCTATGTCCACGTGCTAATGTCCTGAGGTTCACCATGGGCTGCCCAAACGGGTGGGCAATCCCATTTACTCAAGCATAGCTTATATTCATCGCTACACAAAGCAGTACACAGACATATCCATCTGAATGTGCCAGTTATAAACTGTTTCCAGTATTATCTCTATCCATGGTCCTCACTTTTACATGGCACATCAGGGTGGGTGATGCAGATCACAATGGAAGATCTGGGGTAGATGGCTGATAACGTCCTTCTCCCCCATCTTCTGCAGAGACAGAGCTCCCATGTTTCCTCACACAGAAGTCTGTTGGTCTACGCCTGTGTCATGCCCAGCATAAGGACTGCCTTGAGTAAGCATGTACCAGGATCACTCAACACCTGAGGAGTGGCTGAAGAATGTTAGGAATTGTATTAGATGGAGAGGTCAGATATTGTAATAGATGGAGAGGTCAGGCAGCCTGTGAGTGTGGAGATGGGTTTACACAGCAGCTTCATACCTCTATTCTGGGTGCTCCCTGAATGAAAGCGAGGATATGACAACTCTTAGGTATGATTGAGAAGAATTTTATTGTAGATATGAGGGAAAGTACAGCTAGAGGCATCTGGAAGGATCCAGACTGAACAGGGCCATAAGAAGAGAGAGAGGGGGGCGAGTGAGAGAAGAAGAGAAGAGAGCCAAGAGGCCAAAGAGGCCGAGATCAAACCAAGAGAGGAGAAAAGAGAGTGCATGGCTGAAATGGCAAGTTTATATAGGAATTAGAAGCTGGGGGAAGGGAAGTGAAGCCCAGCCACTGGGCTGAAGAGGTTTCGGGTGGGGAGTGGGATGAGAAGTGCTGGGAGGATCCACAGGTACTGAGTCAAACTTGTCCCACGTTTCTTTGGGACCTGATATTCCAGCCTTTTTTTTGATGATAAGGGGCAACATAATCCCTTCTGTAACTGCTTCTTAGCTGAAATTTGGGAGTCATTGTCAGAGACCCAGGGAGGCTGGCACATTGGTTAAAGCTGAGAAGGGAGAAAGGAGTGAAGGCTAGGGCTAGGGGACATTTGTTTTGTTTGTTGCCCAGGTTCTGTGAAACCACCTGGGTATAGTGAAGTGCTGACCTCTTTGGAGCAGTCTGGGATACAGGTTCCAAAGGAACACCTGGTGCTGGCACATTGCAGGCAGTTTTGCAGCAGTTTCAGTATGCAGTTGATTGGAAATCTGCTGGGACAGATATAGACTAGGGACAGAAGGTAAAATTAAGGCATTCAAGGGTAAATCTTTATCTTAGGTGTATATTTGAAAGATCCGTGACCATGATCCTGATAGTTAGGAGAGGAGAGGAGCCCCAAGACTGGGGGAAGGGGAAGCCCACCATCAAGAGTAGGAAGTAGGGGAGAAATCTTAGGCTGTTGATTGGCAGGAATACTTATCCAGAGTCCATTTGACCTGTAACAGGTAGATTCAAGTCTCATGACTCCCTGAAGCTTATATGAAAATTTTAAGTTTATAAAAAGAGATGAAAGTTTAAGATATATTAGCATTACCACTGTTTGTAATCTGTATTGAAAACCCTAATCTGTATTGAAAACCCTCATTGTAGAAAAAGCAGTAGACTCATGCCTTTTGAGTCACATTAAAAGTTTTGGGACCCTCCCTGCATTGGTTCTGGGTTAAAAATCAAAGCATTAACACTCGTCTTTTATCTAATCATTTACTATGAGACAAAGTGGTTGATTATTGAGAGCAGTCATTGTAAGGCAAGTTCCTTTAAATAAAGGAATAGCAAAATGTTACACTGAAACCTGTTTTGTGAGTTTATCTCTTTTAGTGTGTGAAGCTTGTCAGCATGGTAAATTTCTGAGTCTGCCTTTCTCAAAAGGAGACCTAGTAGCTCTAGAAAAAAGTGAGGCCTGAATTTTACATATGAAATTAACTGACTAGGCAGCTGTAGCCTTGAGGTAGTAGCGGGTTTGCTTGCAGCTGTTAAACTGATTAAGCTATAGTTAGCCATCAACACCATCAGAGATCTGAGAAGGATAAATTATAGCAGGAAATAAAAGCCAAATAGCTTCTGTATCAGTTAAAATGATAGAGACTTACTGTTTACCTAGACTGTTACCCTAGGCTCTTATGGTTTCAATGGCTTTGTTGAGGTGTGAGGTGGGTGAATAGGTCTTCAGCTATCACTCAGGACAACATTACATCTTCTGCTGCTGTGTTGCCAGACCCAGAAGGTCTGAGAGATTTTTCTATGGAGGAGGAACTTGGGAAAACTGACTTATTTTGGTGAGGCAGAGTAGAACAATCAACTCAACAGTGCCCACAGTTTGGGCAGGGCCCTGGTGGTGGGTGAGGCATGAGGCAGTTCTTTGCCCAGTGGTTAGTGTTACCACAATTCATGTAGAGTCATCTGCGCCCCATCATCGTCTTTAGAGACCTTAGGGCCACCACTAGGATCTGGCATCTCTGTCTATCACAGGAAGGTTTTCCATTAAACGCTTTAAATGCCATATTCAGCAGATCTCTGAAGCATTTGAGGACCATCATCTATTAATTATACCTGATTTAAATAAACTTTACTTGTTTTTAGTTACTTGCTTTAGACTTAACCTTAAAAATATATACAGGAGGTTAAATAAAGCTTGTCCCTGTAAATGAATTACATTGTACTTAGCATGACTATGAGCATAGTTCTGAGCAGTTTAAAGAATTTGGTCATGTATAAAGTGATTGCATGTATTAATTATCTTTAACAGTTTACAACAAGTTAGTAGCTTTTATAAGATTAGGGTTTTATCCCTGTTAAGTTTGAGTCTTAAAAATTTTAAATGAAGATCCTTTAGCATAAAAAGAAATCTCTAAACCATAAATACAGTTCACAGAGAGGCTGGGACCCTTACTTTTTTGATCCTTTCATAGTATATCATTACAGAATACCACAGTTTCTTGTAAGACTCAGTTTATCTAAATAGCTAAAGCTTATTAAAGTTAGCAAAGACAAATAGGCTAGACATATATCTTTAAGTGAGTTACTGTTAAACCAAGTAGACCTTAGGAATTTATAAACCTTATTTATTGAACATATGTTTTTTCTTATTTAAAATTTCTAGAAGCCTGGTGTTGAACACCATTAGCAAAGACATAAGAGGTTAGACATATATCTCTAAGTCAGTTTCTGTTAACCTGAGTAGACCTTTGTAATCTTAGGAATTTATAGGCCTTAATCAAACATACTTTATCAAACATAGGTTTCTTATCTAAAAATTTTTTGAAGCCTGGTGTTGAACAATTTGCAAAGCCATAAGTAGTTAGATGTAAATCTCTAAGTTAGTGTTCATTAATCTGAGTAGACCATTATAATCTTAGAAATTTATCACACAAAATTCCATACTAATCCGAAATATTTTGGAGATCTGATGTTGCTTCCTTAGTCTAAAAAGGAGATACAATGATAATCAGAGAGCTAGTAGGACTAAGAAGTTTTCTAGTTGTTGCTTTAGTTTGTTTATACCAAGTGGTCATCTTATCCAAGATGATGGTGAAATTATATGACATGTACCCCCTTTTTACCTTAGTAAAGATGGCTGCCAACCACATGATTGTTCCCATTCTGATAAGGT
>LZPO01046374.1:0-12434 GCA_001675575.1 Neotoma lepida
CACACACACACACACACACACACACACACACACACACACACGATAAAGCTTTCCACTATGATGGAACACTTACATGCGGTGGACAGAAGGGAATCACTGTGAGTGAGACTGAGGAGTGACAAAGGACACAGCCTGCCGCAAGCCCTACCTTGGAGCCAGTCTCTGAAGTAGTGCAGCCACATTTGGGGAAGTTGCTTGTTCTCCTCCAGCATGACATACTTCACATTGCTGAAACTCTTATGAAGGTCATAAAGTAGGTGTTGGATATTTGGGTAGTCTGCTTTCTGGGTGACTATATACATGTTGTAGAAAGAAAAGTATTTGAACTGTGCAGCAATGAAGTCATATTCTCTGGTTTCCCGAGGGACAATGTCTGTGAGGTCCAGCCCGTCTCTCACTCGGGTGGTCCCATAAAGGCTGACCCCCAGCAAGCCCAGGAAAAGGAGGATTACCACAACCTGCAACAGAGAGAAGGGTACTGGATGAGACCCAAAAGAACATTCCTGATACCTCCAATATCAGCATCAGCGGTTTCCTTTACTCTTTTTACATAAACAGCCCAAACTTAGCATGGCATCTTAGGGGGTCAGTCTCCCAGAGGGAAAAGCATAAACCACACAAAATCATCTTTTTAAGTAATCTCACAAGGAATAAAAATGTATATAAAGTGAGGCCCTCATTTATATGCATAGTGGTATCTGCTACATGAAGCCTCCCCATGTAAGAGTATGCTCATTAAAGTGGCCCTGAAATTTGCAATCTGACTCTGGTGGGCATGTCCTAAAGCACACATGCACATGATGATGGATCCCAAAGGTGCCAATAGCTCACATATTTTTCAATATTTTTCAAGGCAGGAAGGCACACATGGTGGAAGGTTACCTTGGCTTTGGGTTTCAAGAGGAAAGGCGCATAGTGCTTCTCTGCAAATGAAGAGAGTGTCCACTTGGTGCAGGGTGGCTCAAGGCAGTGAAGGCTGGAGTCTGAGAACTGGGAAAGCAGGTCCCTGGTGGAGCTGGTGCTCTCAGGGCTCTGACAGCTGAGGGTGTCCTGGGTGACGGTGACAGGCTGTACAGAGATCTCGGATCTTGGCTCAGCGGTAGTGTAGTACACATGTGTATGAGGATCGTACTCTGTGCGGAGTTGAACGGTGGACTGCATGGTGATGTGTGTTTCGTGGGCGAAGCTATGGCTGCTGTAGGGAGGTGGGGGGCTGTACCGGGTATTACTGTGAGGCTCTGTGTAGGCCTGTGGTTCAACCTGAATCACCCTGCTGACACAGGGGCTGAAAGACAAGAGAGAAACATCACAGTGTGTGGCCGTGATGGAGAGAGTGGGCTTTCATTTCTGCTGAGGATTGATGCTACCCACTGACATTACTGACTTAGGAGAGAAACTGCAAGCGTCACCTGACTGCTCTGACACAGATGTGATCAAGTCTAAGCCAAAGGCACAGTGAATCCTGAAATGATGATAGACCCCTTCAAAGCACAACTCCAAAGAACTAAAAAACTAAAAACAAAATCCACCACCCTGTGTTTCTAAACAGGTAGTGTTCAGCATTCCTTTGCTCCAAAGAGCTACCAAACAGTCCTGAACACACACAGGTTCATGATGGAAAAAAAGACCACATGCAGCGGAATCTCTAGGGGAGGTTTCTGGGCATATTCAGTTGGGGGAGGGGGGAAGTATGGGAGCTCACATGTGCCAAGGAGTCCTCTGTCTAGTACCCTTCCCTGCCCTCATCACACCAGTCCAAACCCTGTTAGCTATATATATTCCCTTCAGAAGAAGCCCACAGACTTTTCTATTTGTCCAATAAAGGCCCCAGGACCCTGAAAATGTACCTTGTGAAACAGCAGAAAATATCCAGTCTTCTGTCCTCTCGTCTATATAAATCCATACTGAGAATTGCAGGGAAAATGAGCAGCACCATGGCAAAATTGAACACCACTACCACAGCAGCCTGGAGCAGAAAAACAATTGAAGTAATCAATATGCCTCCTAGTTAGCGTGCTGCTTTATAAGCAAAAATCTTTTTTGTAATTTTTATACGTATGAGTGCTTGCCTGAAAGTATGTGCACCATGTTCATGCAATGCCCTCAGAGGCCAGAAGAGGGTGTCAAGATCCCTGGGATCTGATATGTGAGCTACTATGTGAGTACTGGGAAGAGAACCTGGGTCCTTTGGAAGAACAAACAGTGCTCTTAACCACTAGGCCATCTCCCCAGCACCCCATACAAACCTGACAGTACTCTCTCAACAACCTGCTGCTACCTAGGGAAGCAGAGCTAGCAGATAACAAAGTGTCTCCTTCTTCTCTCCCCACCACTAAGAGGCTGTGTGTAACTGAAATGGAAGAACCCCAGAAGTTATACAGGTTGGAGTGAAACCACTACTGACTTATTAACCCAACTAGATCACATATACAAAACGAGGCAAAGAAAAGACTTGAGATGTTTTACTTCAAAACAAAAAGAAACATTTTCCTTCCCGAACATTTCTAAGAGTTCCCACAACCTTGATTAATACTCTGTATATAAAGTAGATCAAGTCTATCAACGTGTCACCTTTAAAACACGAAGTAAAATTTCACACATGTCCCCTGAGGTTTTTAATAGGCACATTCCAAATAGCCTCAGGAACAGCTTGTGGGGTGTGCTAGTGAGCAACAGCCAAGGTCAAGGAGAGTTAAGCAGAAAGAAATTCCTGTGTGTGATTATAGTCTGTAGAATAAATAAGTATGGATTCAAAAGCCACTCTATAACCTAGAATAAACACAGGGTTAGGTTTTGCAGCACTTGGGCAAATCTCCTGCTGACCTAGTAAAAATTGCAAAATTGGGCTGTTATTAGGCAAAGCCGACAGGACATCCAAGGGCAGTCCTGTTCTGAGAAGTGGACAAGAAGCAGAAAAGAAAAATGGAAGGGGAATGCTAAATAGCTGAGAAATAATCAGAAATTCATTTAAAAAGTAAAACCTCCTAGCAAAGCTTTCAAAGGACAGCTTCTGAGACCTTCTCAAAACAGGAAGATGGATCGGAGTGAGGAAAGGAGGCCTGGCCATCACTGGTACCAAGAATTAAAAACCAAGAGACATTTCATAAAGGGCTTTTTGAAGGGAGTGTAGGTTTATGCTCCAGGTGAAACAGCAAGCTGGAAGAGATGCCTTTCAATAAAGAGTTCCCTGTTAAGTCTTCAGAGCCACAAAATAGCCAAGTCTTCTACATCACGCCAACTCTTTCCTGAGTTGACTTTAAAAGGACCTCATCAATTCCAACAGAACAGGTTTACAGCTCAAATGTATGTGCAGGACTCTGAAGGCTTCCTTACGAAGCAGCACGTAAGNGTGACAAGTTCCTGTCACTACTTTGACTGGAGACACTATCTAAGAGATATATCCCTTCTCTTTAAAGTCTATTCTGTGCTAGGTGCTACAAATAAATTGCATACAAGGCTGAGATGTGTCATTTTAAAAAGCAGGTCCCCAGCAGCTCAGGGGCTGAATGCTTGTGGGTTGGGTGAACAGGTTGGCTGGTCCAAGAAGGCTTCCTGAGAAAGGTTTACAAGATGAAAATAGGGTCCAGGAGGAACAAGGAAGATAGAAGATGCTTGGTTGGAAGATACAGGACAAGAGCAGCACTCCTGATTGAAACCACTCAGTCTTGTGACAGGTGATGAGAGGCCAGGTTGTCAGTATGCACCCACTGCATTCTCACAGTAACCAGGATGTGGACAGCTTGCCACAGATAGAACCGATTACCTAGACAGCCTGAGGCTTCCTAGCCAATCAGATTCAAATGGAGGTTTGATGCAAAGTCCTCATCTTAACTAGTCTGGATGCTCTTGTTGGGCTGGTGACTTCCTGAAATGGCATACTCATACTAGGTGTGGAATGCTGACCAATTAGATCCAGGGAATGCTGGGGATAATAAGACTTTGAGATTTTCCATGAAATCAGTCATGCTGGGACTGAATCCTATTAGCCTTTTAATTCCAGTCATGTTTACAGNTCAGGAGTGGGATGCAGAGATAAGCCCTAGGCATCTCTTGAGGGAGAGGGCAGAGACTCCTGAGCCACTAAGCCCCATAAGGGCACAGGCAGCAGGTGCTGCCCAAGGCAACACTCATAAAAAACACTATCAAAAAGTCTGACAGGCAGCTATCTTTGCTCACTCGGATGGAAGCAGAGGGACAATAGCCCACAGCAATGGCTCTTCTAACCTATTTTTTGACCATGTGTTCCATATTGAGGGGGAACAATTTTCTGCAAAGAAAATGAACACTGACATCCCCACAGGTGTCAAAACTTTAGAAGCAGCTAGCAAGGCAGAATAGTCTCTGCAAAGGAAGATGAAACTTTAAAACAACAAAAAGAAATTCTAAGTCAGAGAATCTGATGGGAATGATCTTGGCTGTGGATTGAATCCAGTTACTCTGCTTAGAGAAGCTGTCCCCACCCCAAAGCATCTACAGTGGCCCTGCTGAGATACCTGTGGCAGGACCCTAACCTAAAACCTTTTACGGTGTAAGGGTATAGTTCAATGGTAGACTACTTCTTTGTGGGGTCCTGGATTCAAATCCCACTGCCACAAACACAAAGTGGGGGATAGGGAGAATGCTCAGTAGATAAAGAGTAGTCACTCTGAAAACCTGAGGACCTGATTTTAAATTCTGTTGTGTGAACAATTTCCTCCAGAACTGAAACATTCTATCCTGCAGGAAGCTCTTTAAACATGAACATAAACAACTCAAAATAGCTTTAGGAAGTCCCTGAAACTGATCAGATTCACTAGGCCCTTCCTTGCCAGAGTAAGTAGAGCCAAGCTGCAAAGACTTTCAGACGACTGAGCTGCAAAGAGGACTTGGAGATCAAACTGGTTGTCTGAAAGATGCAGAGGTCTAGACCAAGAGTCACCTGGAAAGGACACTCTCTAACTTGTTGTGCTGCCTGCAGGCTGTACAGCTGCTCCAGGTTCCTAGCTTTGTGAGCTGTCACCCATGCTGGGGTGGGCTTTGGTGATGCAGCTGTCTTTGAGTCATTTCTGTTCCTATAAATAACCCCTCACTGATACTCCCGTAAATGACCCCAATAAAAATCATTGGTCTACGTGGTATGACTAGACCTGTGTGTGTTGCATCTCCCCAGGAAAAGTCTTGTCACACAACCAATTCCCAGGATCCAAATAAAAAGCTGAATACTGCTTCTAATGCCTGTGATCCCAGCATTGGGGTGGAGCTTACTGGCCATCCAGCCCATCTGGCTGAAAAGCATTGGGTTCAGTGAGAGATCCTTTCTCAAGTCGGACAGCGAAGGAGGAAGATACCTGATGTCCTGCTCTGGCATCTGTACATGTGTATGTGAACATACACAGTCATACAGTCACATAGTAACACACACACACACACACACACACACACAGAGAGAGAGAGAGAGAGAGAGAGAGACTAATAAACATTTAAAGCAAACCTTTATCATTGGAATGGGTAAGGGTCTTGTTCTGGGGGTTTTCACTGAGAAACTGACACCACAGTGAAGGCTGATCATGAGACAAGCTATTTCTTTGAGAGAAGGAATGCTACTATTTATTCAGGGCAAAAAAAAAATCATCAAAGTCTCACACAAGGAAAAAAATCCCAATGTCACACTGGTTTATCATGGCACAGAACCTCTCTGGATGCTGTTGGTGGCTACAGATGACAGACACACAAAACGCAAAGTACTCATTTTGTCCCTGAAAGGTGCTTACCTTGGGAGAACTTAGCGCTCTGGATTTTCTAAAAGGCTTTTCTATCCTCGGGGAGAGACCACACCGTGGGGTGTCATTAAGGGAGGAGAGTTTGCCTTGATGAACCATCAGTACTGAGAGGAGAGGAGAGCAAAGAGTGAGGGAAAGAAAAGGAGTGTGTGAGCTGACACAGAGCAGAGCAGGGAGTGCACAGCGAGGGGACAGGCAGTGGAGAAGAGAGCATGAGCAGAGGGCCCCTTATGTAAAGACTCTAGAACCATCTCCGTTCTAGAGTCAGCTGCAATGAACAAGAGCAGACACAAGAAGAGCGTGTAGCAGATGCATGCCTCTGCCAGACAGGTTCTTGAAACGTCAGCAGCGCCACCAAGGCCACAGGCATCTTTTCCCTTATCTTTCCTATTACAAACCCTTGGTTATTTTCATTTTCTTGTGTCTCTGTCCAGTTTCAGATTTGACTTCATTCATTAACCACTGCTATCTTCATTTCTATAGATGTTTATAACGACAAACCTCTCTGGTATTTCTTTTTTTTCAGGAGTTGGTGCTTGTAACTGACAGAGGAGAGTTCTACTCAATCCCAGATCTTTCACTAACTGTTAAGAAGGTCTTGCACCTCACCCACAGTAGGGCCTCTACTGGTAAGGAGATGAAATGAAGCTCAAAAACCTCAGGGACTGTTTCTACTTGGGTGACAAATGTGTATTTAAGAGTATAAATAGGAACACAAGGCATCATTTGTCACCTTCTCTTCCTGGCCATAGTTCTTAGCCCCCGTTGATGAGTGGGGGAACATGGAGGAGTACAAACTTAACAACAGTTTCACACAAGTACATCAAAGTGGCTTCCTTCAGGCAGCTGGCCATCTCATGAGTTTTCTTAGACATCCTAGTCTAATGTCTAAGAAAAAGAGAGACAAATGTTCCCTTCAGCTGAAGCTTTAAAACTTGAAATTAATTCAAGAAACTTCCACTGTGTCATGAACTACCTGGAAGCCTGCTGCTCTGACTGCTTCAGGCTTCCTATGAACTACTACAACTTACTACTAGGTATGAACTACTCCTATGAACTATCGTGACTACTAGGTATGGCCCACAGCTGCTCCTCTCACACCCAGGAACAGGCTCTTCAGGATGATAGNCTNGGTATGAGAGGACCTGGCCAGGATGGAGCTGTCGGAGTAATGAGGCCAGCAACACAGCCTTTGCACACAGTGAGCGGCAGGCACTCTAAGCTTGCTTAAGCAGCCTGAGACGGGAGTAAGGAACCAAAGAGGACAGGATAGAATGCAGAGGCCGACAAAGGAAAAGGCAGTGGGACACAAGGATCCCCAAGAGATGCCCCTGCAGGATATAGCCAAGTGGCCAACACACCCTCATACAGTGTGACAGTCATTGCTTGTCCTAGGGTTTAGAAAACCCTATCTGCATACACCAGTAGAGTCTTCTATGGCCTTGAGGTGGGGCTGGAGCTGTTTAGGGAAGGGAGCTATGAGGTGACTAGCAGGGGAGTAGTCTAGAAATAGCCAGCCAAGGAGACTTCAAGGAGCATCCCTGGGCTCACTGACCTAAACTACACAGTACAATTCCACAGTGAACAGCTATTGGAAAACAAGGCCTAAGAAAGCAAAGAGCCCTGGCACCTGTTTTGGAAAGAGTGCCAGGTCATGCCTTGAAGCACCTACCCAACAGCACCAATACTCAAATGCTACTGGCATGCACTTAATTTATAAAATAAGTGCTGGACTTAAGTAAAGCAGAGAGGAGATGCTGAATAGCCAACCCACAGGGATCTGCCCACTGTAAACTCACCTGGAGGGAGAATGCTCGAAGTGCAGGAATAGGGATTAATGCAGCCATGAAGAAGGCAGTGACATTGCTGATGGAGGTGAGGGCCACACTGGCTCCTGTACGCTTGAGGCACTCCCCGGTCCTGTCCTAAGGGAGACAAACCACAGTGTTGAGGGCTGCAGCCTATACTAGCTACCTTAAAGCACACTGTGGCAGTTTCTAATACTGGCTGTACTGTATCTAAGCAACAGGGAAAGGCCACAACCAACTTGATCCCAGTACTAGGTCCTGTTGATTTCTCCCTCATGGTCATGTGTTCCTCANGGTTACCATCACTCAAATCAGAAAGCNGAAGATAATAATGACTTAAACNCAAACTCATAGCCAAAGAAAACCACAGAAGCAAACTTGGGCTTTGGGAAGGGATGGCACAGGAGCATGAGGTACAATGCTATGACACCTGCATTTCCATGGGCATCCTAAATAGGGCTCTTGGCATTTCTCATAGTGATGTGTCATTTGACTTGAGACTGACCAGATGGTGGGAAAACTACAGGACAAATACTAAGGAAGAGAGTTGGCTTTGAGTGCCCCCGCAAACTTCCTTCTTTTCTTCTACAGTTACCTCAAATGGAATCCTTTTATTTTGTCCTGTTTCACTGAATGCATGTGCCAGGAGGAAGACGTCGTCCACACCAACACCAAGAGCAAGAAATGGCAAAACCTACAGCAAACACAGGCAACCACAGCATTAGCCCGGTAAGATCTTACAAGGAAACAGTGCTGCCAGTGCCCCACAGGTGCCAAAGGGGAGCTTATGCCAGTTCGGTGGACAATGTACTTATCTAATAATTTGCATCCCTAAGATCTTTCAGGTATGACTCAGAGATGCTCTTATAAGCTTCCATTTCTAAGGTCCAGGTACAGAACTTATTTTAGAATTAAAAGTGAAAAGCCAGCTAATGCATAGCTAAAGCTATAGTTCCTAGTGATCCCTAGACCAGCATCAGTGAGAAATGCTGAAAATACAAGATAGTGCCTCCATGCAGACCGGGTCCAGCCATCTTTGTTTTCTCAGTGTGATTCTAATGCCTACTGGAATTTGGGAATCTGTAAATGATATAAACTATTCTAAGTGAATGTCTCTACCTACCAAGAGCATCTCTGGTTATTAATGTGCATTTATGTATATGCATATGATGTGTGTATGGACATGCGAGCCACACAGCCCACTGTATGGAGGTCAGAGGACAATTTTGCAGTCTGTTCTCTCTTTCTACCTTTTATGTGGGCTCTAGAGACTGAACTCAGGTCACCAGGTTTGCATGGCAGGTGCCTTTACCCACTGAACCATCTCACCAGCTCTCCAGGCTTTTAGCCCACAGACCAGATTGGCCCACTGAGAGCCAGACCTCCCCCAAGATAAATGGCATCCTCATGGAAAAGACTTTAAAGACTCTTCAGGTGAGATAGACACACAAGGGGCTGGCAGGCCAGGAAAGTGTTGGCCAGAGGGCAGCAATGAATGGCCCCTGTAGTACCTGAGTTGTCGCAGCATTAAAGGAAATCCCGATCAAGGAGCAGAGGCCCAATCCTGCAGCCACTGACAGTGCAACCAACAGGACGCCAGCCAGCCCCACGGCACCCTGGGACTTGGAGCAGTCCCAGCGCAGCATGGTTAAACAGGCATAGGCAAGCTGCAAGCAGAACAATGGGGGAAGGGGGACGAAGGGGAATCAGAGAGAGAAGGTGGGGGAAAGACACAGAACAAGAGCCAAACATTAGAATGTGTAGTGATTCTAATGTTTTCCCCCACCCATTGTCCCACATCCAAAGTGAGAACCTATTCCAACAACAAAATTTTACACTACAAACATCACACAACAGGGTAGGGGACCACTTCTGCAATCCTTACAAGGCTGAGCTGTCTCTGTCTTGGGTGTACTTGGATGTTAGGGGCAGTTATAAAGCATGTGTCATCACAGAANAGTAAAGAACTAAAATCACAAACTCAAACCAAGTTGACCACCCCAGCCCATGGGAGCCCAGAATTTACCATCAGTAGGTAGCCACTGGCCACTCGGATGACACTGACATCGGAGAAGGATTTTAGGATGTCATCCAGGGTTGTGGTGGTGAAGGAAAGCACCTTTTGAGTGGAGTTTGGGGCAACGCTTTGATGAACCACCTGTGGTCACAAGACAAGGCTAAAGGAACTAAAGCATCAACATGCTTCACCCCCACAGACCTTGGGGAACACCACCATGCACCCCACACTGAGATATCAGCACAAGGTCCCATGTGACTCAAGTGGTCAGAGGATGAGGGATGAGAAACCTCCCTCTGACAGTGGTCACTGTGATCAAAGGACAGCAGGCGACCAGTGGTCACCTAAAAGTGTATTACTTTGTAACTCTGAGGTACTCTCCCCTCCACAGTCAGCCGACTGTTCTCTCTTAATCCAAAACAACTCACTCTTATAAATTCCACCTCCCCCCACTTCATTTGCTGGCCACTTTCAAAAGGTCACAGGCAGCTCCATAGAGGTCACTGCTTGGGAAACAAAGGCCAGCCTCCTGTCACATGACCTGACCAAGGGGCCTGCAGCTGTGAATAGATTCTGTCTTGCTAATGCTTTCCAGACACCTTTTCTTGCTCACCCAGTGTTTTTTTTTTTCTTCTTTCTTTCTTTTTACACTGCCTGGGCTCTGCAGTCTACAATAGTCACTAGGCATGTTTCAGGGTACCTCTGCTAAGAATGAGTGTCTCTTCAGACACTACTCCCAAGTCTTACAATGGCTGAATAAAGAAAATCAAGCTTGCACCTCATGCAATGCTCAGAATTAAAATCTGTATTGAAAATTAATCCAAGGGAGGATGGGTACAGTGGTATTATCCCAACATTCAGGAGACTGAGGCAGGAGGATAGCAGGTTTGAGACTGCCTGGGCTGCACAGTGAGATTCAACAACAAAGGAAATACCACTAAACCTAATGGCAAACAATGCTTTCAATGAGGACAGGAAGACTGNACTAAGTTACAAGTTGTCCCTGATGTCAAGGCAGGGGCTTACCTCCACATACGTCCTCTGCCATGCCTCCAGGATGGCTGCTGCCCTATCCTCATTCCAGTTGATATGAGAGACATACTCGTAGCCTCTGAAGTGTTCATACATTTGCTTGGGAGTCATTAACTGGAACATGGTCTGCAGGGCGTGAGCGCTGTGTCAGGGTAAATGGATAGAAGGCAGGTCAGCACCGCCAGCAAGCAGTGTGTGCAACGTGAGGTCCCAAGTGAGCACCCCCAACTCTCCCTCAGACTTCTTCCCTCCTCTGTGCGCACATGTTTCCATTCAAACAAGACCAGGATGGTTATTGTATTTAATAGATTGATGTACCATATTAAAGGTGTAACCTTACAAACCTTTTACAGATAGACCCCAAAATTAAATTAATAGGCAATTTCCTTTCTCAGTTCCTATTCCATGAAACAGGAAGGAGAGGGGAGTAGATAGCTTGACCAGATACACTGGGTTCAGCCACGCACTCTCTCGGTACAGAAATCCCAGAGACAGTGTCCCAAGGGAGAAACCTCAGACGAAACACCTGACACTTGCCTGACTGGAGTCCCTGACTGCACAAAGGCTAACTCTTGCACTGCCTGTAGTTCCTGGTCTTTTGACTCTTAAGAGTGCAGAACACTGATCAGCTCCCACCACTCAACTCCACACTATGACTGGATTTTCTTGCCCCATTAGTCTACATAAAGGGCAGACCTTTCAAAACCCTGCAATCAACAACTACAGCTCTGATGAAAACTACAAATCCACTCTAGAAAACTTCTCCCATAAGATTTCTTTGCAAGCTGGTCTGATGTGCTAATGTTCCCCAAGATTCAGTGACACTGCACAGCTAGCTAGGGTTAACATGAGTCCAAATGTGTGTGCACAAGAAAAGAGGCACAGGATGGTGTGGGGTACTGTGTTGGATTACCTGACCAGTTTTCCAGTGGCATTCTTGACTGTGCCACCCACAATCAACTCCTCCTGCCAATGCATATACTTCCTGGATAAACCTTGACATCCACCATTCAAAACAAGGGCCACATCAAGAGGCTGTAATGAAAAGACAGCCACATAATTACGGGAATTAGTAGGCAGGTCACATGCCTCGTTAAAATCCAGTGCGTTAAGGGCTTGTTTGTTTCAGAGAAAACATTAATAACAAGGCTAATGAGGGTTATGCTAAATCTTACAGCAAAACTTAGCTCTGTAAACAACCTTAGTCCCATACACCAAATTAAAAAAGAAACAAAACTCATGGCAAATGAAATCTTTAAGATGAAAATATAAAAGAGAACTATAAATGAAACAGAAAGGCCTTTTCCCCTGCACTCTCTGGAAACTCACTTTGGTTGAATTTTTGTTGGGGGCTGTGGCAGGGCAATCTGGGTCGGCTGGGTTGAGGCAGGGCCGGTCCATGTACCCATGGCCAACTTCAGCTTTATTCAGCATTTCCTCCCAGCTGTCCACTTGGTAGTTTATTTTCTTTAACTCTTCTAGGAATTCCAAGGGGTCAAAGTTTGTCCACCGCAAAGGAGGCTTACCTCTGTGAAAGAAATTAAGAGGTGAGGCCATGAAAAACCGGCTTCAGACAAGCAGGAGGGCACCATGGCTGCATCTGTGCAAAACGGGCTGTTTAAAGCAAAATTCTGGGACTTGGNTATAAAGGGAAGATACAGTGTTTCTCCCCACGAAGTCCATTTACTAACAAGTCAGGAAAACAGCTTGCAAATTAAAGCAGACATCAGAGACTTTTAATCCCCTAATATTGTACTTAATATCTTTAAAAAATTAGCCAATGGAGAGGAGTGGAGGTGAGTACTTCTAAGCAGAACA